>JACXGM010001481.1:16843-41139 GCA_016801145.1 Umbra pygmaea
ATCCATTGCGAACATATTTTATTATTAGTCTTAAAATGTCCATAAAATCATTGTTGAGCCAAAACATTGTCAACATACCATAGTTTGACTTGTACTGCGCTGCACTGATTTCTAAAGACTGCTGCACAGTGGCGTCGACTAGCGACTTGAGCTCAAACAACGCTAAGAGAGAGCTTACGAATGGTCCAGACCAACCTTATGAAAGTGTGACTTACAGAAGATATACTTAGCTTACGAACGTGTCGGGAACCGTGCCATGAGGTTAAGAGAGAGGTTAAGGAATAGGTTAAGAACTACTTAGCGATAAGAGCATTTTGGGGAACCGGGCCCAGAATGTTTAATTTTTTGTTCCTGAACAAATTATTTTGTCCTTCACAGTTTGTTCACCAACTACAGCTGCTTTTGGTGGATAGTGAGAAGAGACTCAGATTAACTAATCTGTTTGCGGGGGTATTCAGTTCATTACATTCACTTAAAAGATTTGTTTAAAAAGAATTAATCGTTTGTCAATGACCCATCACTAGTGGTTTGTTCTGATAGGATTAAAGTGAAGAACCTTATACGATGTGAATTTGTGGTAAATTATGACAGAATATTTGCATGACTTATTTACAAATAAGATAGTTATTTACAATAATTACTCTTTCAGTAGTCTGTAAGGCAGGTAATGTTGAAGTTATTTGCTTGTTAATTAACATTAGCTAGCTAATTTAGGTCTAACATACATCAGGTAAAGAAACTCCACTGGCAGTGTGACTGTAGGTTACTTGAGACAGAAGTTATATTATTGACATCTGAAAAGCATGTGATAATCATAATGCTATTGTATACCCCTCAATTTCTGAACCTGGAGCTACTGAAAGATTTCACCAGTTCAGACAAACTTTTGATTTGAATGAATTGATCACTCATTACGCCTTGAGTTGTTGTACATTTTAATTTAATTTTAATAACTTTTCAAAACAAGCAAGAATGAGAAAAAGAAGCTGCAGGCTGACAGGGCTGAGGGAGCTGGTCTGATGGAGGTTAGTGATCAACTAGAAAGGTACTGGAAGTTCTTTAAGCTTTCAGTTAAATTTGGGCTGTTTTGGTTTCCATAAGCTTATCATGCTCATGCATAAACTAAATGATTTTCATGAGATATGCAGTTTAACAGGTTTACACATCAAACATTTATTTTCATTATTATTTTTCCCACTATAGAAATCAACTGAGTAATTTAGCAAGACTGTTTATTTTTTTTAATGTTTGGAGTTATCTTGAAGGGTCATGCTAAAGGAGATGCTGAGAGAGAGTGAAAAAAGGTTTTTTTTCCTCTGAAGCTGGCATTTTTCTCTTTTAGCGGGTGCAACATTTAGAGATCTCGCCTAGGGTGCAAGATTTGTCAGAAACACCCCTGCATCTATCACGTTGGGTGACTTTATGCCACTCCTGGTGCAAAAAAAACAAGCAGTTTGGCTTTGTTTGATGGCTTGTGACCATCCATCTTCCTCCTGATCACATTTCAGAAGATTTCAGTGGGGTTGATTTAAGAACAAATTAAGTGGTCTGTTAATTTTTTCCAGAGCTGTAAATAGGGGGCCAATCAGTCCTGAAGGGCCAATGGAAATGGCATAACATTTTTGTTGCTTGAACTAGGATCTCGATTACACTTTTCCATTGTAAAATATTTGCCTCTTTCTGCATTGAAGTTGTGGTGAAACTGAGGGTTTATTAACATTTCCAAAACATTTTTGTAAACATTTTTGTATATAAAAATATCTTAAAAATCATATTTCAATACTGGAATATTTTGGCCCTTAAACGTATAGTAGTTAAACTCAGGAGGTTATTAGTTTTGCACAGATTTTACTGTTGCATACACATTTTGTACTTCTTTTTTGCAAGTAGTAAAGTAAGACACTGGCATTGAATATTTAGTAAGTAGCATCAATATAGGCAGAATGATAGGATTATTTTTCTTTCTTCTTTTGGTCACTTATTTGATTCTGACAAGGTTGGACATGATGACAGCAAGGAGGTGTGTACCTGGAACCCAGCAGTTCCTTTAGTATATCAGTAATGTCAAGCAATTTCTTAGGGAAGTTAAGCATCTCATTGATGGAGATAATTGCACATAGATCGTTAATAATGTGAATATAACATAGTTTTTTCCAATACACATGTAAACAAACCATTCGAACAAGAGGAAACAATGACATAACTAATATGGTCAAAGACTTACACTATGTGCTCTTATTATCCACTTTGAAAAGTCATTTTCCTCTCAAACGACACACTGGCAGTGTCTTCAACTAGTTAAACTCAATAAGGCTGCAAAAATATTTTTTTCACCCTATGAGCAAAACAATAACTAATACCTGGTCATTTCTGTTACAATTTGAAACAGATGGATGGCACTCTGACCCCTTGAAAATAGGGGGGGCACTGCAGGTGGCCAATATCTTTCAGTGGTGACTGGTTCTGCCCCCTGCCTAATTAACTAGTTGAAAATGTGTTGGCATTTGTTGACAGTTTATAATTGTCCAACAGCTAACACCATTACTTACACACAACAATAAACACCTGAAAACCACTCTCTACTCCTGGTAGAGTTTCTTGGCGCACTCAGCAACAAGAGTATGTCTCCACGCCAAATAAACACAATAATACACAGACATGCCATGACGCATCCATCATAGCATGTCTGTGACAACACAGCCTGTGTGTTTGTGTGCCTGCCTGCCTGTCTGCCTGTATGTGGGACTGATCCAACCTGGTAGCTCAGGTGCATATGGAGGGCAGCATACCTAACACAGGTGGTAACCCTAGTAACAAAAACCAAAGAACGGGCTCTGTTCCAGGTATGGATACATCATCTACAAACTGAGTTTGTTACATGTTTAAATGGAACATGTTTCCTTGGTAATTCTTTCAAATCCAGGCATTTATCTTTTTCCTTTTAAAGTTTGTCCACTGTTGGGTAAACATCTATAGGTGATGAAATTATGTATGTATTGCTTTTGGTTAACTGGGATAAAAGTAAACTCTCTTCGCCTGCACAACAATCTTGCGAATACAATATTTATTTCATCGGAAACATGATGTTGTAGAGTTAGTTACAGTGAACTGCATACATTCTGGTCTTATTTGTTCCCATCACAATCTTGATGTAGTTTCATCTTAAAGGAGGTGCTTCTACTTCACCAGAGGGAGTGATCCTGTATAATGTATCATTTGATTTACAGCTATACTGTAACTCGATTTCAACAATGAAAACAAAGTTCACATTTTTCTATGAACTTGAACATACTTACATGTCAGTTGTACTTTGCAGATATACTGTGCATAATAGGAAGATACTACACACTTTGCAGTATAATACCCTTTGAGCCAATCACAAAAACGAGTATTCAACAATATCGTGGCATAAAAATGGAATCTCAGAAACACGCCAGTGTCATTGATTGTACTTCTTGTTACATACAAGCTTCTGGAACAACTGTCTGATTTCTCAAAAAGGACTAATATTTAGCAAAACACTTCAAAACATTGATCTGTCCATTTTATTTTCAGACTGTTATGCCATGTACAAATGAATGCATTATTACATGAATAACACAAACACCCACTCACTGCCCTTTTGTTGACCCTATGTTGTCAGCCAGCCTGTTTTGTTTGTTGTTTTGGTTCCAACAAGCCTCCTTTTACCGTCCCCATGCCATCCAGTGTATCAATCCATCCTTCACCCCATGACCACTGTTCTCCCTCCAAACAGCCATGCATGAGAGCTCCTTTCTCTTACTACCGGTACTGTTGTATGGTTCATGACCTTAACTAGCATGCCCAAACACTAGCACAGCTAAATTAACAGGCATTACATACAGTATCCTGTAACATTTACAGTGAGCTCTGTGAATAATGGAGTTTACACTTTTAGTACTATTGTCCCTGAACGACTGAGAATATTGTTTGTCTGACTGTTCTGCCCTTTTGACATTTCTAGCTGTTTGCTGGGTCAGGCAAAATTATCCTTCAATATTTGCTGTGAACTCTCGTTGTAGGGCATTAGTCTGCCTAATCAACGGTCGTAGGCTAAAATAGAATAAAAATATTGAAGGCAAATTATAATAGTTAGAGTCTGTCTGTGTGTGATACAACACTTGCTATGAATTTGAAGCAAATATCAAACAAATAATCTAATATAATCAACAACAAAAAAATAATTACTCAAAGAGCAATTTAAAATGTTGTCACTCTTTTATAGTTCCTCTCTAAGACCATCAAACACAGACGAGCAGGAAATCTAATTGTGTGATTTCTTTGTAAATAAACAATGACAGCCTTGTTTACCAGAGAATCAAGTACTGCAGACACATAAAAATTAATAAAGATAACAGGAGGGTGAGGAAGAAAACATTTAAAGTGGCAGTATTCTAAACTCTGAACAACCGTCTCAGGAAGTCTCCCAAACTACGGGATCTACTATGAATACATAAATTACGTTATATGTATAAATATTAAATATTTATCAATATTTTTATGTTTCAGCAGGCACATTTAATAATATTACACTGTATTAGTCTTTCTGTTACGTTGCACCTTCACATTTCGTTGTGGCGGTTTCAAGCAAGGATTCATCATGGAACATTCCAGACATTCCATACTGTCCCTAGTGATTCAAATTATTTTCAAACATTCACGGTTAAGGTTGGGGTTAAGATTAGGCATGACTTAACTAACGATTAAGGTTAGCGTTATCATTTTCAAGAAAACCGAAATCACCTGTCTAGAGAAACACGTGCACACAAGAAAACCCAAACAATCTTTCGATCTGGATGTGAACTTGGAACATAGGGGGGACAGTGAATTCCTTAAAGGCTCACCAACCATCCCTAACCCACGCTCTACAGTGTTTCCCAAACCTCTCCTTGGGGACCCCCAGACAGGCCATGTTTTTATTTTCACCCTGAAATGACACAACTGGTTCAATTAGTCAACTACATATTAAGACTTTGACTAATTGAATCAGGTATGCCATTTCAGGGTTAAAACAATAACATGGCCTGTCTGGGGGTCCCCGAGGAGAGGTTTGGGAAATACTGCGCAAACATTTACACTATTAAACAGTCATGATCATGTAACAATGCTACATACATTCATATTTCACATAATTGCCCTTCTCATATGTTCATATTTCACATAATTGGGTTTTAAAATGTAATTCCTCAGAATGTAATTCATTAGATTTAGAGCTGACTCACAAGCACTCAATACAACACATTGAACTGATTTTACTGAACTGAACCATTAAACCATGAAAATAGTTAGAATCATTTTGACTATTTTTTCAACCTTAACGCTTAGAATTCCCACCTGATTGGTTGGAAAAACAGAGGACCCAGTTGGACTTCCCTGTTTACTGATACATTAGACAACGCCGTGAACACACACATTAAGCTTCAAGTTTCACATTATAGCAAGCTACTGTGGGAGGACCTGCTTTGAACAGGTGTGCTGTACAAAGAGCATCAGTGTTTAATCGGCTGATGCATTGTGACAGAGAAAGATTTCTGCACACAAATGAGCAGTAGACAATACGAAGCACGGGAACTTATTAGATATAGGTCGATGGAAGCCGAGTGTAGAACTCCTAATGAATGTGAATAAATCAAATTAGCTGCTGATCAACACTTGCAAGAATACACACTGTTTGTTTAGCTATTTAAAGTATCTTTATGAGTTGCTACCATGGCAACAAAATAATGTTAAAGTGAACAGCCATGTTGTGAAATGCCTAAAGTTGGTAATAAGGAGAGAATGAAAGTGTTATGAATAACCGAGAAACATCTTATAATGATATCACATAAAAAAACAGGAGAGTAAGCGGGAGGGTAGAAACCGGGGGTGAAAGAAAAAATAAAAGTGGATTCTGTGTATGTATGCAAACAGCTAACCAAACTCCTGTACAAACACACCTGGAACACGCCCAACAAATTGAGACTGGGCCCAACAACCACTTAAAACAGAACTGGGAGAAAGGAGGTGTTTGCAGGTGGCTTGTAGTTTCTGCCTAGGTCAAGGCCCTCGACAATAACAAAACAGCAAAACATGAGTACACTCTTAGACTCTTTGATGTTTTTTAATCTCTGGCTCTATAGCAAGAGTCTGAAAGGCTCAGTGAAGATGTTTAAGAACACGGTGCACAGCGGTAAACCTACTGGATAACAATGAGCCTTCAATACGGCACAGGAATTCAAAGAACTTGAGGAGAGAAACATAGAGACAATACTTCTTTCTGAAAAGAAAGAGTGACGATCAATTCTAACATGCTAAATCTCTGCCTTTGTGCCCCGAAGCTTTGATCCCAAACTTCCAGTGTGTCTCTCGTTGAGTCTGTTTGCTCAGTTTTCAGACATATTAAGACTCTGCATTATGCGACTTCAGAATCATCTTGTGGTATTTGCTCAAAGATTAGTTTACTTAAAAGCCGAAAAAAGGCCTTGAAATCAGAGCAGTAAACCTGAGATGAAAAGTAATCTACAGTATGGTGCATGGTGTTGTTGTGGCGGTCGCTCTGCCTGTATTTGTGTGTGCATGTGTGAGTTTGTGCCAACGAGCAAGCGTGTGTGTGGGTTTGCATCCCTGTATATATATGTGCGCAAAGTGTATGAATACTCAAGAATTTGAAAGTAAATGAGTAGTTATCCTCTTACATCCATGACACATGGTGTGTCCTATTAGGTGAGGTATGAATACAAGACAAAGACAATGTTGGGACTCAAGCTTTAGAGAGTATTGAGAAAACAAAGGCTGTAAACCTTTTCCAACATTAATTTTCTCTGCTGTGTGTAGTGGTTTACTGAACTGTTTACTGAGACATGGAGTTGATTAGTTTATTACCATACAGTTTCAGAGGAATCAATTGAGGCATGAGCATGTGTATGTGTTCATAGTGAGTGACTACTCAAACTGAGATTAGGTTTGCACCTGTTTCATACATTTCATATATAGAGGGAAGCAATGTAAGGCAATTTTTTCAGTGTCAGGAGACACAACTTGGAGAACGTGTACTAGTATAAATATCATCATTATAGATGTCCAACATTCTTAGGCTGATTCATTTGATGACCTGGTTGGTTATGTTATTTATATATATATATTTTAATGCTCACCACCCTCTGTACTGTATATTCTAGTTATGTCAACGGTGTCATCGCAGCATCGCTAGCAAACAATGTTCTTTCCATTTAAGCTGAATCTTATTCTGGTTTGAGGTTGTTTTACACAAATATGTTGAACTGTATTTCGAGTCAAGTTTTGGAGTTTCAATTTCAGTTCACACGCAGTGATTAAGTTACACTACAGTACAGTATGCTTTGAAGTAAAACTGATGTAGTTTGCAGTTTGTTTTTATTGTTGACAAATAGAAATGATCAGTTTACGAAGTAAATGTGTCATTTTGGAGTAATTTTATTTGACCTCTAACCCCTGACAAAACACACTTCACCAAGTTCAGGTAGTTGTCTTTGACATAATCCCCTGTAAAGGCATTATTGATATGCAGCTGAAAGCCTCCAGCACTATCCTGTAAGTACATACTGTCGTAATCTACCAGTATCATCTTCCTCATCAGATAGTAGTAAAAGGCTGAGATTGTCTCATTGGTATTGTTCTACATTTCAGCTGTTGTGTTACAATCAATCACTATCTCTCCATCTTGCTCTACTATGTTTCTAGCTCAACTTATTGTTGGGTTGAGATGAAGTGACTGAATATCTTGTTATTTTCAGACATTTCAGGCAGGTGATGGGCGTTAGTGCATTGAGGTGTGTGTTAATGGTGCATGCCGTTTTAGCTCAGGGCAAAGGTGTAGTGTTGTGTGTATGTTTGTGTTGGGGGCGGGAGTAGGGGAAGGGGGGGTAATTGCATATGGGTAGACACACATACCTAAGCCATATGCGCAAATAGATTCTACCTTCCCTTGTCCCCTGCCCTTTAAAAATGTATGTGAAAATGTCTTTCTTACAGTACTTGACTTGTGCAAGTACTGTATGTGGTGCTGTGTAAACTTCAGAGTAAAACTCATATTTTGCCTCTTCAAACTGTTTTAATTTTAATTTAACCTTCATTTAACCAGGTAAGTTGACTAAGAACAATTTCTTATTTACAGCAACGACCTGGGAGCAATTAGGGTAAAGTGTCTTGCCCAAGGACACAACGACATTCGGCTCAGTCGGGAATCGAACTAGCAACCTTCTGACTACAAGTCTGACTCCATACCCACTGAGCCATCTGCGCCCCAACTGTGATCTTTAGTTTCTGCATAAAGTAGATTGTTGGCCTAAATCTTGAACCAAAACAGACTCTATATCTTGGATGGTCAGTTCTTAATATTATCCCCTCTGAATTTGAGAACCCATGCTTGAGTTTTATCCATACCAGAGGTGGGTTGAATAAAATCCCACATTTAAATGATCCCTCCCTCTGATAAATGTACAAGTAGGAGCAGTGAAGTTCACCACACCCACACCATGTAGAGAAACACACGTAAACACAAACAACTATGCTGGTAAGACACACACAAAAACAAGGGATGGATCACTAAAAAAACATGAACAATTATACCCAAAATAGATTTGCACAGAACATCTGTACGTGGAAGAGTAGGTGGAATGTCAATGTCAATGATCATAGGAGTCTCCAAATGTTAAACCTACATACACAGTCATCACCTTTGTCTTGTTTAAAGACTTCTCAAACATCTAGAGACACCTTTAGCAATTACAATGATTAAAAGTTAGATCTCAAAATGTGTGATTAAGAGAGTGGCATGGAGAAGAGAATCTGATCAATTACTGAAATCTTTTGTGTTCATGATTTGTTGGTTTTTAGTAATAAGGGATGCCAATGTCTCGTAATGTGGTGCATTTTCTCACATCAAATGTTGTTATTCCCAGCCCCAAAATTAAGAGGAATGTTATAACGCACTTGCTGAATCAATATGTTTTGCTATGATTTCTAAATTGTGCCGCTGGTCAGCGGAGAACAACAGCAACTGACTCAAGAGATTATGCTACACTGAGATTCACAGCTAACATTGTCTGTGAAACATACAGCACAAACGTTCTGGTTGATTGGCAGTATCCCATTTATTTGATTTGCAGTATTACTGGCTAAGTCAGCAAACTTTTGTGGACAAACGCAAGCAGGCTTTCGTACACAGTGTCAATCTTCTTGTTAAATGGTGCAACTGAGGCTAACGTGTCTGCGTTATTTTAATACATTTAGACGGTTTTAAGCAGAAATGGGTTTTGGCAGACAATGTCACCTAGATACACTAACATTTATGACAGCACATTGTGGCCAAACAATATTTGAGCAATCCCATTATCATTTTCGGAGATATAAGACAGAACACTGCAGGTGGAGTCAATGTGCTATCTGACGTTAAACTATGCATGGATAGGCTGATGAGGTCAAGTTTGACTTGTATCTGCTTTATGTTTTCGCATATGCTTTGATAGTTTAAGGATAAGGAAGAACATGGTCTATTTTTATTTTGTCAGGATAGGACATCAACACAATTCAATCAAAGTAAGCTGTCACCCAGAAAACGCAAGTGAGAACACTGGATTGCAACCAAGACACATACAATGTTCCTTTCTTCCATAAAGAACAAACGGAACTGATTAATTCTATTTTCAGACTGGACATACCTTTAAGCCGGGGTCCTACATCATGTCAAACAAGACCTCATGAACAAGCAGGCACACAAAAGACCAGTATGAACAAAATATCAAAAATGTATACAATCATTACTGTAAGTATATCATGTATTTGTTAAATCATATATGTATCACTGCAGTTGAGACAGTAGTCATTTAAGAATAAATATGGTAAGATGGAATCGTTATTGCTAAATATGCAATTTTCTATAAACAATGGAATGCTATTTACTAAAAAATTAAGGAAGAGTATCTCTTAGATTCCCAAATAATTTTTAAGAGATTAAGATGACAGGCTTTACTTGGAGCTTGATACTGCCTTTGCCAAGTAATTTGATTGGATTGCATATTTTGGTTCATACATCTAAATTATGTTGATTGTAGTACAATTTACTTTAAAATGTTCCTCATTTATCTGAAGCTCTTAGCCACAGTAACATACATACATTATTGATTGCCTATAAATACCTATAGTACTTTACAAAACGTGGAGGCTATGAATTTTAATGAAGGTTCTAAAGTAAACTGTAAGTATTTATATATATTAAAACATAAACAAAAACAACATTAACAGTGACCTCATGTGAAGGTGACATTTCTGTAGATATTTGAAAACAACCCATGACATGTTTCAAGACATTTTAAGATGGTTTACAAGTTATATTGGATTGTTTAGAGAGGATTAATAGAGAAGAATTCCCCAGTTTGTTTTTCAAAACTATTAGTCACTGTCAGACTCAAAGGTCACTTTGATGCTAACCTCTGCTCTGGGCTAGTTGCCAAGACAATATGGCTCCTGTTGCCAATCACAGGTGACCTGATTCATGACCTCAGTGTAATCCTGGATGACCTTGTTTTAGTGACCTTCAGGTTACCTCATGACAGACGTCTCTGTCTGGCATGTGACTAAAACAATCCTGGTCCAAGAGACTGCTGACTGCTCAGCTGTTATCTAAATCTATTTGGCTCTAGTTAAGTATGCCACGATGATCCTTAAACATAATGTGATAGATGATGAAGTCATGTACAAACTGCTATCTGTCTTACTCTCTATGCATGTATGTGGGGAGTTAAAAGCTTGTAATCAGTATCTCATAACATAAAGATGTTGTACCTTAGGAAAGGCTGTTCTCATGGTGATACATGGAGACGTAAAGCCTCACACATTTACGAAACTTAAAAAAGTCTGTTTACCTAAACCTTAACCTCATGTT
Organism: Umbra pygmaea; assembly: GCA_016801145.1. Lineage (NCBI taxonomy): Eukaryota > Metazoa > Chordata > Actinopteri > Esociformes > Umbridae > Umbra > Umbra pygmaea. The sequence goes on from JACXGM010001481.1 coordinate 27,765, forward strand.
ACCTTAACCTTAACCTCACTAACCTAGTGTTGGGCAAGCTACTTGGAAAATGTTGTGAGCTAAGGGACCGTTCGGTATTTATGGAATGGAACACCGGAGGAAAATAGGGGAGGGACATGTTGTTTTATTCTTTGTTGAGGGGAGGGTCACCCAATGTTTTTTAGTCTAGGGGAGGGTCACCCAATGTTTTTTAGTCTGGGGGGGGTCACCCAACTGTTGCAGTAGTTGCTGGTACCCTATGAAGTCAAGCCATCTGGTGTCTTGCATATGGATTTTTCCTTTGAACTGTTTGCGTCATTTTTCAAGAAACAAACATTTGAAAAAGAATGGTTCCGGGATGTATACCCCAAATATGGGATACCAGTTATTATATAGACAAACAGGTCCATAAGTAGTGGATGACGGGGAAGTGTGCATTTAGTTTCCATGCTTATTGTGTTTCCACAGCCATGTGTGTGAGTAAATCTACTGAAATGGCCAACATCTCAGTGAAGTGTGATGTGTAAGATGAGAAAGCAGAGGTTAAGGCATGAATGTCATGATTGTAAAAAACGGTTGCTATCTGTACACCTTTGCCAAGCACAAACCACTACAGAAGGCATCAAAACATTGTTGGTGAGAGTCATGCCTCTTTTTTCAATCATTTTGGAGGGTCATAGAAAAATGTATTGCTGGCGAACGGAGGGTCAAGTCTATTTTGACTAAAGATCCCAAAACTCCTCCAGTAGCCCCTTAAACAAAAAAACGAACAGTCCCTAAGCTACATTAGTCCCTCTACATTAAATGAAGCTTCACTACACTGAAGGTCCCCACAGGGAAATAGCTAAGTAGCAGAAACAAGATAAAAGTTGTTTATTACATCTACCTTTTTTATTGTTTATATTGAACCGACCTCATTCCAAGTCAATGCTATCTCAGTGATCAATGAAACTGTCAAACAGACAGGCAGGCAAACCTGTTCAGTTCAAATGATTACTAAACAATAGTGAGTGTGTGCATGTTCATCTGTATGTGTTTGTGTGTGCGTATGCACCTGTGTTTGCATGGGTATGCTGAATATACTGTAGACTTGGGCACATTTACAGGACAAACTATAAGTTAATTCAAAACTGGATAACTCGGCTCAAACCACGGTAGCAAAAGAAAGAAGACCTGGTCCAAACAGTTATACATGGTATAAAAAACATGTCCCCTAAATAACATTTGATGTGTCTTTGTGTTCCATTTCCTCGGAGGCCATTTTATTTGGGTGAGCCCTCTACAATATTTTTTCAAGTCATAATTTCAGCAAAATTTAATTTTTTAAACTTTTCCCTCATTCTTTCCCCACTTCTTCACCCCTATAGGTACTGTATTTGTCTATTCATTTAAGTTTGTCTTTTGCAACCCCTTTTTACCTCCCAACACTTAATTTTCTTTATTTTCTGCTAACAAACAGTGAAAAATATTTAGTTAGCTCATGGTCAGCTGTTGACAAGTTGCTAGCTGGGGTTTGCAGACTTTACTGAATTGCGATGTTTAGCTTGGTTGGCGGTGGATGTGTTAGTTAGAAAGCAGCTTCTTTTTGAGGTTGCACATTAGGCACCTGAAAACATACTTTTTCTCTGTTATTTCAATCAATATCTTGTATTTCTCAAGGTACCCTCACAGCAACTCCCTCGGGATGAATTCCTTTCCGTCCTCACCCTCTAACATCCTTCCATCAAGTTAACTCAATCTTGCGTGTCTTTAACCTCCTGCAGCAAAGTTGCAGGCATCAGCCCAAGGTTTGGTACGTGATGACATGAAGTGCTTCTGTTGGCTATACATACAGGTCTGTGTATGGTGGTGCAGGGTTGCCAACTTTGGGAGTTTGGCTGGCGTGAGACTCTGTAAAATTTCAGTGCGCGCTCACGCGCATGCTTGCGCACGGAGAACACTTTTGTTAACCCTAATTTTAGAAATGTCAGTCCTTGTTTACTTAGTATAAACCGTGATTTATGCAAAAAAACAGCTAATAGAATGGAAACGCTTATTTTTTTATTCTGAAAGTGTCAGAGTCACGTCAGATGCGTGAGAGTTGGCAACCCTGGCAGTGTGCTCCGACTCCCAACCATGTTCTGAATCTAACACTCTGAACTTTTCACACGCAACTGACGTACAGGTGCAAGGTTTTCAGCGAATCAACGATCAGAGAATCATGCAGTGAGAACGTTTTAGGCAGATGTTACAGCTGTGGGACTACTCACCTGTCATTAATACGCTGTGGTCTAGTCATCAACAGAATATTAACGGATTGAAAGGGGAGAAAAGTTGATTTTGGCGTGACATTTCTTGCGTGTGCGTGAGAGCGTGAGATTGATGCTGAAAGCGTGAGTGTCACGCCAGATGCGTGAGAGTTGGCAACCCTGGGTGGTGGCGTCAGTTACTGATCCTTAGAAATTGTGTTTCAGAATCGAGCTTCAGAAATGCTTTGGGAAAATGTAACTTGTGTTGACGTTACCGCACTACTTGATCAATAAATGAGCTTTGCTACTGTAAAGCTATTTAATTCAGACAGCAGCAACGCTACCACCACGCTACTGAGAAATGTAGTTAAACTAGTAACAGCATTACTTGTAGTGTGCTAGCTTAGCATGTTATGCCTGAATTAAACGCTCCCCAAGTACTTTAAATTGTAAAATTTGAATGGCCATACCGTAAGGCTGTCTACGTGATAAAGCAACATATCCATTACGTACGGTTACCCACGTTTCGGTATCGCCATTTAAACAGCTAGCTTAGGGACATGGACAGGTATTTTCTTGCAGAATAACTGATGAAAACTGTAGTTTAGTGTACCTTTATTTATAGTTTACCAGGCAAGATGACTGAGTTTCTCAGAGAAGTGGGGGGACACAAGGCCATGATGGTAAGGCCAGATTGGAAATGTTTGCAGGACACCGGGGTTAACACCCCTACTCTTATGAATAGTGCCATGTGATTTTTAGTAGCCCACAGTCAGGAAAACATCCCATCTGAAAGACGGCACCCTACACAGGGCAAATGTCTCCACTACTGGCACTCCAACACCACTTCCAATGTAAAAAAATACTCTAAAGTTAACAATTTCCACAAATATCTTGATTTGCCAAAATTAACGTATTTTCAACCACAAGGACGTCATTTCAAAGTCTTTTCAAAGACAATTACCTAGAAGGCTTTCAGTACTTTGTCAATGTTAGGTTAGTATCCTTCTGTCTTCCCCATGTCTGGTGCTCTGTACTTCCTCCAATCTGATATTTCTCCTCAGCGAGGGGCAGAACAGCCCTGTCTCAAGACTACCAACCCTATCTTCAGAGAGGGCCCTGTCTCAAGACTACCAACCCTATCTTCAGAGAGGGCCCTGTCTCCTGACTACCAACCCTATCTTCAGAGAGAGCCCTGTCCTGCAATCTGAGAGACCGAAATAGAACATAGAATATCGCCCCCTAACCCCATCACAAAACAACACCCCCCCATAACAACACCACCCCCACAGCCCCCCTTAGCGCCACCAGAAGAACACAGAAAACCAAACATCCTTCCATCCGGCTCTGCTGTAGCTCCAGCTCGTCTGTATGTGGCTTTAGGTTTCCTAGTGAGGCCAGTCTCAGAACCCAGCAGGTCAAAGGGCCCCCAGGGCTCAGAGGCAGGGCGCTGGAGAGGTTCTTTTGGGGAGGGGGTACTCGGTTGCAAACATGACAGATAAAATGTAAATTTCCGCCCACGAAAACAAATTGAACTGATTAACCCTTCAGACAGGACATACCAAGAAGCCTTGGTCCTGGTGTAGCTTCTTGTGGATGTTGTATGGTGGGGTCCACACATTGATACATTGATGTGGGTCAGGGCTTCAGTCTGTGTTGACCAGGGCTGGTAGATTCACAGTGACTTCATAAATGGAGCAGCTTCCTGTTTCTGGTTCACTGTTTACACAGCCTGGTCCTCAGTCTGTGAGGGTATGTTGGGGAGGGAGGAGTTCTTGCAGCTGACAATCTGTGAGGAGACTGATATCGACTGCCTACAATTTACATTCATGTTTTGGTTATTTAGCAGATGCCGTTCAACTAAACAACTTCTTAGTACAGTACATACTGTACAGTGGCAATAATGATGTTAATCCTTTGGAATTACCTGGATTTCTGTCAAAGATTCTGATCTTAAACGAAGTCACAACAACAGACAACCAAAGTCTACTGACATTAATGACACAGACATTGTTGTATTTTGTCTTGTATATATTGAATACACCATTTAATCATTCACAGTGCTGGATGGAATAAGTATGTGAATGCCTTATTGTACTTGAGTGACACCAGACTTTTTAGTGTCAAGTCAAGTACAAAAAACAATCAATTTTATTTCTATGTCATGTAATATTTTATAAACGCAACAGAAATCAATCCTGCGCTTTGACAGTGCACGACTGAAGTGTCAAGTCAACAATTTAGAATTTTTTTAGGATAAACACAGACGTTCTGCACAAACCTTTTAATGGACACCACAATGAGTTCATTTTTCCGAGGTAATGTACAAAACCTAGGAGTAAGGTGCTTTAACCACATATGAAAAAACAACATAAGCAAACGTTTTATTTACTATTAGAAATTAGTGTTTGCATTTATATTCACATGCTTCATTAATTCATTTAGGCTTTTTCATGATTATTGCAATGGTTGTTGGTTTTGCTTACAACTATGCCTTTTCTTTGGAAAAGATATATAGATGATATCCTACAGATATGGAATGGCACAGATATTTTCCTCACAGAGTTTATCTTTTCACTAATCAGATCCAAGTTGAAAATTTACAGCAGAGAGAAATCTAGAAAGGATTGATTTTAGACAATACCATTTATAAAAACAAAATTTGGGGCCCCCCTCAGGACTGGGCCAGGGACAACATCCCCGGTTGCCCCCACCGGTCGCTGCCCTGCCGCAGAGTATAACACACTGTTACGCACAGACAGCAATAATCTTAGACACCTCATACAGAATATACCAGTTGGTCGAATCCTTAGATTACAACGTAACTGCAGTACTGCACTTACTACAAATACTGTAAGTACTGTAAGTGTTTTACTATCCAAGAAACAGGAACAAATACAAAATTCATAGTTTTGACCATATCTCAAAAAGTAATTGATGAAAACATAAGAGACCTAAGGATTTTTTACTTTCATAAATCTGTTAAGGTGACAAAAGTATCTCTAAAAGCATTGATGTTTATCCATTCCCACGCCAATCCATGGTATGACAAATTGTCTATAATTTGATAAAATATGGTGGAGGGGGCATCATGGTTGAGGCTGCTTTGCTGCCTCAGGGCTTGGACAGATTGCTATCATCGATTAAAAAAAAATTCAAAGGTGGACGGGGGAGCGTGTCAGCATAGGCTAGGTCGAAGTTGAATGGTCAGCTTAGGCTGGTACATGGGTGGGCTGAAAGCCTGGGCAGGTAGGACCATTAACAGAGTGGGGACTCGGGCTGGGGGACCCGCTGGAGGAACTGGGAAAGAAGTTGGACTCCTGAAATTCTGAGGTTTTGCCTGCCGCCATGGGGCCGGAAGAAACTGCATCAAGTTTCTGGGGCTGGGAGAAACTGCGCAGCCAAGGCTGTGTCTGTAGTGGCTGCGGCAGCGATGAGCCGGTTAGTCTGCCTAGCCAGCCGGACTGGGGTTTGGGAGACTGCTAACTGGCTAACCTGCCTAGCTAGTGGGACTGGTGGTGGAGGGACCGATAGCCAGCAAACCAGCCTAGCTAGCGGACTAATGGTGGAGGTACCGCTAGCTGGCTAGGGTACCTGGCTGGGGGTACTGGTTACTGTCCTCCTCTGATGGGAAGACCCCGGGTCCTTAATTGTCCTCCCAGGCAGGCATCGCCTACCTTGTGACTGCTTGCCTTACTGGCAAATAAGGTGATCACAGCTCAATGCCTTGTAGCCCCACCTCCAAAATCCAGTCCAGAAAACTGGGGAATATGTCCCCACACACCATGACCGTCATGGGTGGGTGGTATCCCAAATGTCCCTGAAGAGGGGCATATTCTTCCTCCCTCATCTCCGTATGGCCAGGATTGTAGCTCTTGGAGACATACAGTCTGATGTTACCGACCAATCCGGGCACACATAGTTCCTCTGCTCCGTAGAGACATGCGGTACACATTCTGCTCTTCCACTATGGTGCCAGCCACTGCTCTTCGCTGCCTCCCTTTGTTGGTCGTGCAATCTGTAACGTCGATAGCAGGAAGTAGTCTGAGGCAAATGAGAAGTTGCAATCATAAAGATTAATGAGACAAAACACTTGGAAATCAAAAGGACTGCAAGGAGGCATGAAGCTAATCTCGATGGTACAAGCACACAGGTAACAATAAGACAGTGAACGACAAATGACGACACGAACACAGGAACCTAAATACATGAGTTGATGACTGTAGTTTAGACCTGGTGTGAACAGATAGTGACAAACAAGGCAATCTAATGGTGGCTGCAGGGGATGACAGACACAGTCCAGGAGACAGACACATACATGTAGTCAGGGGTGATTAGAGTCACTGATTAAGGCTCTGTGGTGAAGGGAGACGTTGACATGTTATGAGGAAAGCCAAATCCATTCTGAGACCCTTATCACCCCTTATTCAAGGACATTGCTATAGTGAGCGAATACATAGTCTACTAAACCTTTATAACAAACAGGGCAAACGTCATTGATAAACTCCCTCAATATGCTGTAGTAGCATTGTATGCTGGGTCACATTGCACTGTTTACTCTATGGTATGATTGTTCAGTTGTGCATATGTATATTTTTGTATTCACTGTACGTTTCCTGTGCTGTACGAATTGCCTTGGAGTTATTAACAATTCTCTACAGTGTTCTACTTAGATGAAGATCAGATCATATTTTATGACCAATTTACGCAACATCCAGGTAATTTAAAATTGTCACTATATCCTATTTTGGTTCTGCCATATCTTAAATGGAGGATGTAGATCACTTCATATAAGTTGACAGAAGAGTAATTGAACTTGTCTTCAATAAATGCAGTTTGTTGTCATAGCTTGCTCCTATCATGCTTTTCTCCATCCCTCCCTTTCTTTCTCAAGCAGCACAGACTTCCTGCTGCTTTTCTCATGCAAGACATACAATGTACACAAAGCCAGCCACACAGGCACACACATTCCCCACTACTATCCAGGAATATAGAGCAGTGGAAATGTAGTAGGTGTTTATCTCCTCAGTGCGTGCGACGAACCTTCTCACCCCCATCCCTCTGATTGTGTTACTGTTATCGGATGATCAGGCTGATAGACAACACACACACACACACAGACACACATACACAAAAACACACACACCTCTTTAAGGATGCACTTCTAAGGCGGCAGATTGCATTTGGCAGGTGTTTCTTGAATGTCCTAATCTAGATGTGATAACCATCCTGTTGAGAGCTGTCCCCCATCTACACTGTGTAGCCTACCATGTGATTGTGTTTATGACAAACTAACATTTTTGACAGGTTCCGTTTAAGACAAACTCATGTCTTTGACTGGTTGAGATAAGGACAAATGAATGTCTTTGATGTGATAGTGTTTATGACAAACTAACATTGTTGTTGTGATTTTCCTTCATGTTTTTCAATGTCCTGATACTTTCTCTGTCAGGTGACTTGTATCTATGTCTCTCCCTTCTTGGCCAAACTATATTTCTCAAAACCAATTTCCTCTCAACATTTCAGAGGATGTCCCAGTCACTCTGACACAGAGACAGCTAAGCAACGTTTGGATTACACTGCTGGCTCAGAAACACCCCTGCCCCTTTAGGACAATAGTGCAGTGCAGGGGCGGTCGACTGTGTAGTTAGTGCCAGGTGGGGGCAGTTCTTTCACATAGAGTATGTGTGGAATGTCTATGTCTGCATTACCAGCCGGCCTGCGTCAGAGAAAGAAGGGCTGAAAAGAATTTGTAAAGTAAAAATAGAAAAAGAGATAGTATATACAAGTCAATTCTCCAAATTGTTTATGCAGAGAGATTGTGGCAATGGCTTCACAGGCCGGTGGTCCGGGGGTAGAAGCTGATGCCAGTTCTGTCTGTTCAGAACAGGATGCTCCTGTACTGGCTGCATCTGGTGGACCTGAGTGGTTGGAACAGTCTATCCCTCGGGTTGCTGGGATCTTTGATTATCTTCATTGCGTTGTAGGTGCACTGGAGGGAAGGCAGTGAGGCCGTCAATGACATAGTAGGCTGAGACATGTGGACACCAAACTTTGTGTTGCTGAACCAGGTGTGATGCAGCCCATGCAGAGTATACTCTCGATAGAGCCCTTATAGAACTGAATCAGCAAACTGATTCATGTTGTCTCCCAAAAAGACCCAGAACACTGTTTCAATCCACATGACAAAAACAGACCTGGAATATGGATTGTGATTGGTCATTCCACAACGGTTTTACATCTGAACCTCTACTGTGTTAATATCCCAATATGTAAACACACACACACATCCTCGCCTCATGGACTTCTTGGACAAGAATAGGATTTAAGGCTTAACCGCAACACATTGACAGCTAACACATTGCCAATTGGACACCTACAATAAATACACAATGTACCTGTGTCTACATGTACAGTACTAACACACACAAACACACACAATAGTTTTGAACCAGGCTCTTATGTTTAAACCCTTGTGATTGTTGCCCTCCGGTTAGGTGTAGGGCAGGATAAGTAGCTCTAACACAGGTTCAGAGCGCACAGGTATGTATAACTTAGACCTGGTGGATTAGAAATGCTTGCGTGGCTAGGTGGGTGGGTTGGTGTGTACCGGGATTTTGGATCAGGCGAGCGAAGGTTTGCGGAGAATCCATGAAAATACACACCAGTCAGTCAGGTAACATTCCTGTTGCCACCCCAGTGGAATCTACACATACGGACACGCCCACACACACGCACACACAGACAGACGTTATCATGGATGTTTACATAAAAAGACTTTAGCGCTGATCTGATGTGGCTTATCTGATCACATGAGCCCAGCTCATTAAATCAAGTGTAAAAAATTCTCACGCATCTGTTTGTATGTATGTGTATGAATGTATGTATGTAAGTATTTAAGTTTGTAAAAGTGTAAGATAAAAAAACATTATTACTACTTAGTGGATGTATAATCTTAATGAGATACAGTGCATAGCAGTACAAGTCACGCAACCCAAGGCCCTATCCAATCATATTTCTGTATTTTGTGTTCCCATCACACACACAAACACATTACCTAAAGAATGTTTGCATTCTGGCATCAGATACAAATACACTGTGTTTGTTCATGACAAACAGACCCAACACAGTAAGTAGACCTGTTTAAGATGATCAGTCCTTACATAAGAAGTGATATTCTGGTGGGAAACCTCAGATTTCTATATTTAATGTCAGCAGGATGTCGTGTTTAAAATGTCTTTGTAAAAACGAAAAACAACACAATTTTATTAACGGATTAATAAATGTATAATTGCTTACTCCGCTAATTAAGACCTAAAGTTCAGTCAGCTAATCTTCAATTTCAGTCATTGTGTTTGAGGTACATTTTAAAAGCAGCTATCACTTTAAAGCTCTTTGATTGTTTTCTTTCTGACTATTGTGAGATATTCGTTGTGGAGCAGAAGTGCAGGGCCTTTGGCAGATCCTATCTTTCTCTAAGCCCCACCCACTGTGACATAGCAGTTCCAGGAGAGCGTGCTAGCTCATCAGAGACGAGGCTCGGCCCGCATGCGCTGGCACGTTATTGTTGCATGTGTGATAAAGGGTCTGCAGCAGAAAACAGAGTGATTAGACTGTGTGATATACCTTGATAATGTATAAATAATTCTGTAGCCTTTAGAGTTGGGTATCAGGGCTCTAACTCTACTGTCTGAACAAGATGAGTGATGAGTGAGACAGGTGATAACCAAGGTGTTGGGATTCCACATTCTCTTTTTTCCATTTTGTTGATCTAGGCTTGTGAACTGTGTAGGCTACCTGACACTGAAAGTTGCTACACCACCTTTACAGAGATGAAAGACACTGGCCATTTCGCAGTACCCTGCATGCTGACAGACAGCGGTGTAGCACAAGATCCTGGACCCTATGCATAAGCAGTCCTGATGGGCCCCCATGTTCCTCAACCCCAATATATTCCAAACTTTTCAAGGGGCCTCTCTCCCCTTTGGGCCCTGGTAATCAGTATTGGTTTTACCCCCAGTCCAACACCCCTGCTGACAGACAAGCTGTTGTGACATTTCTCTGCAGAACAGCAAGTCTAATTGGGTGTCAGTTGGCTCAGTGGTTAGGGAGTCAGACTTGTAGTTGGAAGGTGGCTGGTTCTATTTCTGACTATGCCAAAAAGTGTTGTGTCCTTGAGCAAGGCACTTTACCCTATATTGCTCCAGGGGGATGTATATAATTGCTCTGGATGAGTGTTTGTTAAATGACAGTAAGTTTAAACACAATACGCAGTTATACAGTTTATAAAAGTACACTAGTTCAGTGTTTCTTCTGTCAGTTTTGTTACTGTGATTGGAATTTATTTAAATTCAGTTAATTAAATTAAAATTTTCAAATTTATTAATAAATGTACATATTTAACAACTAACTCTGAGCGCTGTTTTGTGGCGTCTCCTTATTTTAAGATGTTGCGGTGGTTATTTCTGCTCTTTCTGCTGGAAAAGACTCGACTGCCATTTAAAATTATATCCCATAGTCCTGGCATGTCGCTTTTGGGGTGTGCTGTGATTAAGAAACGGATGTGCCCATTTATGCCCTAATGCCTTTATCGCAACCATGGCGCATTTTGCACATACTCCTTGACATAGCTTGTGTTGGTATGATTTTGCACGCTATCATCTGCACAGCTAGGCTCAATATGTTACCTATTCCAGTGTTGTAGATTTTGCCATTCCACTGCATTCCTTTAATTGACAGAACAGTAGGAAGCTTAAGTTAGGGAGACAGGTACGTACAGGGAGACAGAGAGGAAGGGCAGAGAGAGTGGCTGAGCCTGGGTCGCTGTTGCAAATGAGAATCTGTTCTCAGTCGGCCTACATGGTTAAATAAATGTGAAATAAATCAAAATAAAAGTTACGACACAGTGTTTCGCAATAACGAAGCTACAGTTCAGATCATTAACTGAGGTCATTCCTCTATTCCGTTTATCACTAACATCCTCAGGTGTTAGACGTGGGATAGCATTCTAGGGTGACCATAATGTCAATTTTTTCCCGATATGTCCTTTGTTTGATTACTGTTCTTTCAGCAACACAATAGCTGTGTCCCAATGTGAAGGCTGCATCCTTCGAAGGAGTAAACAATTTTCAGAACAATTACATTTTGTTTTATTTCCAAATGTAAACTTGTATTACAAAAATTGTAATGCAAGTTTACATTTGGAAATAAAACAAAATGTAATTTTGTTATTTTATTTTATCCTTGTTTGTTAAAAATAAACAAAAAAAATTATTGTTATTGTATCACTTCTGTCCAAGTGATAAAATAACAATAGGCGTATTTATGAATACACTTTGTATCCAAGGTAGACTAGTCGGCCAGAAATAGTACACTTGCAGTCACAGTAGTACAGAATCACTTAGGCTGGGATGGTCAATGTGCAGGCAGGTAGACGGTACACAGAAGTTCACAGTCAAAATAACAAAAATGATATCCAGGAGGGTCAAAGGCAGGCAGGGTGTCAAAGCACAGAAGAGAGAAAGGCAGAAGAAATGGGTCCTACCAGGAAAGACAATTCTGAATAAATGCTCAGTATGCCGAAAATACAAACAATACCTCACAAAGAGGAAACCTAACAACCAGGCGTATATAACACAGCTAACACACAGGTGATCAGTATTCAGGTGATTGCGCCCTGGTCTGAGTGGTGATCGGAATGTTGGTAATTGCTGGAACGTAGTGTAGGGTTCCTGGAGGCAGAGGATCGGCGGGAGGAAGACGTCACAAAAATAAACAATGTACAAAAATAGCTTTGCTTCATTTACAAATAACTTAAATTACATGTATCAGTTTTAACTTACATTACACAAATAAACTGTTTACAGAAATGACTTTGTTTCATTTACTAATAAGTGACAAAATATATAAATACAAAAATTGCTTAAAAACTAATTGTATATATATTGTTTTTCAATCATTCTCTCAAGAAGAGAGACTTGCCTTTAACACTTGTTTTGCTAGCTATTTTTTATTTAATTAAAACACAATAGTTACATTTATAGGTGAATTCCTCGGCTCCTCCCTTCAAATGCGGATAAAATAATACAATATAATGAAAAAACATACAGAAAATCCCAAAAAATCTGAGGTACAAGACTGTGTACCTCTTTTCTTGGATTTTCTGTTCAGTTTTTCACTCAAAATTATATGTTGTATCATGCTTGTGAGTAAAACTCTTTAAATATGGAATTTTCCAGACGTCTATGAGAGAAATTAATGGGAAATTTACTTCCCGAACCGGAGGAGTGGCGGGACTGTTGAGGTCTATAGTGTTGCTGAAACGACGTTATGGGGACGTTATGGTCACCCTAAGCATAACTTGCTCAAATAAGCGGCTGACGCTCTGTTTAGTTCCAATTTCAGGTACTTTGTAGTTGTGGCCAGGTTAATTCCCAATGACTTGACATTGCCCCCTGTTCCAGAACGCAATATTTAATTGGTGTCTAAATAAATGAAAGATTTTTCAGTTATTTCTGCCTTCTCCATGTAACTGAGTCTTTTTCCTATTTCCAAAAGATGGCATAAAAATGCATCACGCAGTCTTTCACTGTACAACAGCCATGTTCGGATGATTTTATATTCATTTTTCATCTACATGCAGTAGATCGCATTTGCAAATCTGCTGCATTGTTTACGGGGTTAATTAGCCTTTCGCCGAGCCCCGCCCCCCTTAGTTATTGTTGCTACGCCCGACAAACAAATGGTCAAACACCCGACCAGTGCAACAGATTGCCATAACGGAAAAGGTATACCGTGCGTGTCAGTTACCTTTTTTGGAGCATTAACTCTGCGATATCCTCTAGATCGAGGCAAAAGGGGTTACAGTATGCAGTGGAAGTATATATTCAAAATATAAAAATACGCAATGAAGGAGACACGACTACTATCGAGGCTAATGCCTACCGGTCTCAAGCTAAATCTGAGAAACACCATGACCTGTACCTCAAACGCAATCAGCACAGCCTTGTGGACCAGTCATGCTCTTGTTATCTGTTCATAAAATGCTACATGAAAGATAAAAACAAAATTAAAGTTGCTTGTTGGGGCGCTATGTTCAACTTTGTTGTAAACTGACGAAAAATAAAGTTGGGGAGCTCAAAGACCCAACACAACAGCAGCAAACCTAC
>JACXGM010001481.1:41239-54776 GCA_016801145.1 Umbra pygmaea
TGGGAAGGGAAAGAACACAACTCCTCCAGACAATCTCTCGGGGTATCTAATGTCCGATTTACAAATGCCGTTGGCGCACCGCTTTACCGTCCTGCTTGGAGTCAATTTTTGTCGGACCTGCTCACATTGTAACGGTTGCTATGATGTGTGATTGGACAATGGCAGTTTTGGGGGAGGGGCCGGCGATAGGTCAATTCTGTCCCTGACCTAAATTTTCCCTTTCACTAGGGAGTAGTGCTGTTTCTCTGACAGGTGTTTTGGTCAGAGAGTGGTGTCATCAATCAAATTTTGGCGAGGGAGACAGTCACTTATGTTTTTGATCTCAGGGATAAGGATGGTGTCAACATCGTTATCGTTGTTGTCAAACTCAATATTAGACATCAGAGGTAGCTGCGTTTAATTTTGGTGATAAGTAAATCTATTCACTTTATTGCTCGACACTGTATGCTGCTGTTGGTGGAATAGTCCACTGTTAAAAATGAGAGGGGCATCCCCCATTGATGCATATACATAAGTGCTCTTGTGGCTTTTTGTTGATATTAATTTGGGGACATGAACTAGAATAATTTGTATTGTTGTTATCGAACTAGAAAGAATTGTTTTATTGTTATGGTTATTATTGTTATCGCTTTCCTTCTCTTTTCCATGTTCAGTTTGATATACACAGTAAAACCACCAGTGTGTAATTTTCTCCATTTAAAATGGTTGAATGTGTCACGGTCTCCTCCTCCTGTGTTGGTGGCTCCATTCCCCACCGACTCCATGTCCATTTTGTTTCTGTTTTCACTGAGACTACTATAACCATTATTTCATCATTATCCAATGGATTCTCTGTAGTCTGCAACTACACACAGCTGGAATCAATTAATTCGCCAACAAGTGTATTTAGTTCCTCTGTTTTCATGATTCCCTGTTGTTCATTGTTAATTGTGTGTGTTAATTGTATGTGCAGATTGAAGAGTTACAGTGGGGAGAACAAGTATTTGATACACTGCCGATTTTGCAAGTTTTCCTACTTACAAAGCCTTACAAAATGTAGAGGTCTGTAATTTTCTTCATAGGTACACTTCCACTTTGAGAGACGGAATAAAAAAAAATCCAGAATATCACATTGTATGATTTTTTAACTATTTATTAATTATTAAGTATTTAAGGCTACTTAAATCACCTTTATTCTGCATTCTGATGCTTGGTTTGAACTTCACCAGATCGTCTTGAACATGTCTACCATATTTCCTCAAATAAAAACCGTGGCCTTGTTTTACCTCTACTGCAGAATGTAACTGGCTTTTATTTTAAGCAGGCTTTTGTAAAGAGGCAGGCCTGTATTTCTAATTCCCTCTGTTTGATAAGTATAATTGGCTATATTTGAGATTCAATCCTTGTTCCAGTTTGCAATTTTACACAATCTCAACACTTCTTGTAACCGTTCCAATAATTTGTTGAAAATTCAATGGCTTGCAAGGAATGGGAGCCGTGTTAATTTCAATGTAGTAACTGCTATCTACCTGTACGTTACTACAAACTACACAGGCTGAGTGAAAAACACAGCCGTATTGACTGAAATACCAGTAGGACAATAATACTTAGCGATACTCATTCCTGCTTCCGCGAGCCGCCATTCCGTAAATTTTCCGTCAGTGAGTATTGCTGCTTTAAATGAGTACCATAATCCAGAAAAACCAAAGTCTTAAAAATAGCATCAATATTTTGTTGAATCTATTAAAGTGGTAGAAATGTACATTACGCTTAACTGGAATGCACATTATATGAAAGGCACCTAGGAGATTATCCACACAATATTTTCCCTGGCCTTCATTTAAGGCCGGCCTTTATTTGTCTGTGTTGACCACGCCCCGGCCACTACCACAGGCCCAGCATTTAATTGACTACCGGTTTATATTTGAGAAAATATGGTAATTGCATTGATTTGCTACCACGTGATTGGCTGATTAATCAAATAAAATACATGACTAGTTGGGAAGAGCATGCAACTGGATAACTAATGAAAAAGATTAATTGGGTCGAACTCAATCTAATATCAAACTGAAGAAAAACTAAAACACATACAACAGAAGCAAGTGTTTTCATAATGGGACTAAACCTAAATAAATCGATCTTGGTGATGATGCGAGATAAATAATAGAGCACAAGATCTGCCAAACAGTACTATTTGTAGATGAAAAGTGAAAGTAATGAGCCATGTCTTTCGCCAGATACAGCACCGTCACTGAGGCTATTCATAGCCTAGTTTAATTCGGACAAATATGTCTGTTGTTGTGAGACATAAACATGTAACCACAAGATATAGGTAGAAACAGCTAGCTATGACAAGCTAGCTATGACAAGCAGGAAAATGTCCATACATAAATGATTTTGGAAGTAATCTGAGAAAACATCACTTAGTTAGATGGCTGTACAGCTAAACTTTGCAAACTACAATTAACTTTGTAAACTAAATTGATGCTTGTATTATTTGTCTGTTTGCACAGTGGCTAAACTAGCTTATATAAAATAATTAGGACATACAATGGACATTACGAACTGGTCATTAATTCCACCATCTTCATCACACCAAATCTCGCAGGAGTTACAGGGATATTCTTAAGAGAAAAGTGGCATTACATAAACACTCACAATACAAGCCCATGAATATACCATTTGTGCCTAAGGCACATATATGGAATCTGGAAAAATACAAATGTCATTACATAAACACTCACCATTGCAATTCCATGAATATAACACTTGTGCTTAAGGCACATATAAGGAATCTGAAAAGTACATTATTTGGTCATTAGTGCCATTACTAAATGTAAACAGGTACAGGCAGCAGTTAGATTCTTATGATATCAGAAATGTGTGCAAATAATTTAAAAGTTTTCAAGTTAGAAAAAAAGGTTTTTGTTTCCTGTAGGATTCAAGTAACATGTAAGTGAACTCATTGTTTTCTTATGTTTGTTAAAAGGCAAAGCATAACAGGCAGTCAAAGGATTTCACAGTGTTTCAAGGTAACAGGTAAGTAACAAGTAGGTAACAACTACTGTAATTTTCTCTCCTTGTTTTCTACTCCGAGTTCCTCTTGGATGACTGAGTTTCTCACCCTATCCCATTTCGGCCATTTCGACAAGGCAATCTAATTTTTCAGTCATGGCCCAGCCTTCATGACCATAATAGGTGAGGGTACGAACAAAGATTGACCGCTAGATGGAGAGCTTTGCCTTCTGGCTCAGCTCTCTTTTTGTCACAATGGTGCGGTTAAGTGAATGTAACACCGCCCCATCTGCTCCGATTCTCCGGCCAATCTCACACTCCATGCAATCCACCGGTTTCCTGTTGAGAGTCATGGCCTCAGATTTAGAGGTGCTAATCCTTATCCCAACCGCTTCACACTCAGATGCGAACCGATCCAGTAACTCCTGAAGGTCACTGACTGATGATGCCATCAGGACCACATCATCTGCAAAAAGCAGTAATGAGATCCTCAGCCCCCCTGAACTGCAACCCCTCCCCACCATGACTACACCTCAATATCCTTTCCATGAATATCAAAAACAGGATTGGTGAAAAAGTGCAGCCCTGAGCAGAGACCTCCTCACCCCATACTCCCACAGCACCTCCCACATTATCTCCGGGGGTACCCAGTCATACGCCTTTTCCAGATCCACAAAAACATGTACACTGGATGGGCATACTCCCAGGTCCCCTCCAGGATCCTTGCAAGAGTTCAGTGCTGGTCCGTTGTTCCAAGGCCAGGATTAAATCCACATTGTTCCTCTTCAATCTGAGGTTCGACTATCGGCAAAACCCTCTTTTCCAGCACCTTGGAGTAGACTTTATCAAGAAAGCTGAGAAGTGTGATACACCTATAATTGGCACACACTTACCCTTTTTGAACAGGGGAAGCACCACCCCAGTCTGCCACTCCTGTGGCACTGTCCCAGACTGCCACACAATGTTGAAAAGACTTGTCAACCTAGACAGCCCCTCCCCACCCAAAGTTTTCAGCAATTCAGGATTCTTCTCAGAAGTCCCCAGGCTTTGCCACTGTGGATTGGTTTAATTACCTTAGTGACCTCCGCCAGGGAAATTGATGATGACAGCCCATCTGACTCTGGCTTTGCCGCTATAATAGAGGGCATGTAAGTCCCTGAAGGACTCTTTCTTTAGTTGGACTGCTTCCCTGACCACTGGTGTCCACCACGGTGTTTGAGGGATACCGCATCTTGAGGCACCTAAGACCTTGAGACCACAGCCTACTGCCATAGATTGAGCAATAGAAACGTTGAACATTGCCCACTCAGTTCAATGCCCCCAACCTCCACAGGGATGCCAGAAAGGCTCCAACCGAGGTGTGTGTTGAAGATCTCTTGGACAGAGAGATCCTCCCAATCACGCCTCTCCAGGTGTCTCTATCGTTGCTCACATGGGCATTGTTCTCCCAGCAGAACAATGGAGTCCCCTACTGGAGCCCTGTGCAGGACTCCATTCAGGGTCTCCATGAAGGCTGAATCCTCCGAACCATTGTTCAGTGCATATGCACAGACAATGGTCAGAGATCCCCCCCCACCACCTTTAAGTGTAAAGAGGCAACCCTCTTGTCCACTGGAGTAAACTTCAACACAGCGGTGCTCAACCGGGTGTTTGTGAGTATCATCTTGCATGATTTTAAACATTCAAGAGGAGTGAAACAAGGGTGTCCGCTATCTGCTTATGTTTTTATTATTGCTAATGAAAAATAAATAAAATTAAGAAATAAAATTAGAACTAACAACAAGCTTAAGGGATTAAAAAGCAATGGCGAATGTCGATTAATCATGTTTTCTTTTATAGCCCCAATTGGAATCCCTACACAGCCTCATCAATGAGATCAAAGATCTCAATACGTTCTTGACCATCTACGGATTAAATCAAATTCTACAATATTGCGTATTGGAGCATTGAAAGATGCAACTTCTAAATTACAGTAGTTTACTGATAAAATGGTTAACTCTCTGGTTATATCACAGTTTACCTATCTGTTTATATGGTTTTGCCTACATGCAGTGATACATTGTTTAAATTATTTAAGCAAAAAATATTTTATTTTTTCTTTTGTAAATTTTTTCAAGATTTCCCTCCCTTCCCAATTCCCACTAACCCTGCCTTGTCGGCAGCTACGCAACTCCTTGAACAGATCAGTGGAATGACGAAGTGCACACACATTTATACATTGATTTTCCAACAGTGAAAACAAGAATGTCACTTGATCAGACGTATATCCGTTGATTTTCCAACAGCGAAAGCAAGAATCCTTTTTTATACTTTTACCTCCCATTTCTTTTTCAATTGTTAATGCTTTATCCTGGGCTGTTCTGTATAAAACTCAGGAGTATATATAGACCAAAGTCTCACTACACCCTTTTCATCAGGAGATATTGTGCATGATGGACTTAAAAATCAGGGGTGCTACTGCTAGTAATGTTGACCAGAACTGTAGCCCATACATATTACAAGGTATTATATTTGTTCTAGAAATATTACAGTAGTTACTGTATATATAGAGTACAGTACCTTTCCACAATTTACAGCAGTTATTCAGGCTATATTAGTTATATAAACAGTACAGTAATTACATATACAGTACAGTAGTTAGGGGTAACTATGGTAGTAATAATTGCACCCCTGTCTGGACTCAAACCTCATAACTCTTACAGGTGTCAGATTGAGCTTGCTGGCACCTGACCAGCAGCGGATGGTTTGTACTGGCCTATTGTGTGGACCCATGAGTACTGTCGATATGCCATAAAAAGGAATTCCAGGCTACAATAACTCAGCTGCCCTCAAGGCAGTGATTCCCTTACTACCACTATATCAAGAAGACCTCAATCTAACTAGCCCCTTTCGCATACAAAGACATCGTAATAATAAGTCAGTAAACTATATGCAGAGCACATGCTATAGGGATCTCACCTTTTGTCCAGTGTAGCAACACCTGTCAAAGCAGTGCTTTCAGCCCTAACAACACAAACACAGAAACATAAGCCAATCACTAAGAAGTATGAGGACACCTTTGTCTGCGTCACTCTGAGGCTCTCCCTGTTACCAGCGTAAAGAAAACAGCATAGGTAAATGCCCAACCTCAACAGCCTCGCTCACTGTCACACACACGCAATTGCATACACTAACACTGACTCACACTTACCATATCGAGAGCATTGGGAAAATACACCTACAGTAGGTTCCCTTAAGTCCTACACAACACACACATGCATGAACACAAAACAAACACACACACACAGTTTCCAAATATTTTCATGTAATCCTGCTTTTAGACAATCTGGACAACTAGATGATTGTTTGTGCGGTCATTAGTGGTCAGACTGGATACATGACAGGCCTGTTATTATTATGGCATTTTGTGTTGTCACGAAAACACTTTACACAGAAAAACCTCCAATGTAAGACTGGAGATATATGACCAGATCATTATGGTAAATCAGTCATACTTGTTAAAATAAAGGCCAATCATATTTTTTTCTTTATATGGTACAAATGATCTACAATTGATTAGGTAGAAATGATCTACAATTGATTAGGTTGAAAACTGAGTGTCAATGTCAGTTACCAACTAAATAAGATAATAACAAACACCAATGCAAACATCAATTATGCTACAGTTCAATGTATGGGTATAATGTCCCAGTCACACACACTGCATTCATTCATTAACTTCTGTGAATGTTTTATCATAGTAATGTGCAACAGAAATTCACATTTCAACCGTTGGTCCCATTTCCGCCAAGCCAAATCCACATGCAAACCAAGCATCCATTTGATATTTCGAACAGATGCATCATAAAAATGCACTGCAACTGCCATGCAATGCTGCAACGTAAATTCAGCATTCTATTGAAAATGTATGTTTTTCTGCCTTACCAAACCACATTAATGCAGTAGGTGTGCCTGAGGCGTACAGTATCTCACAAAAGTATGTACACCCCTCACATTATTGTAAATATTTGATTAACTTTTCATGTGACAACACTGAAGAAATTACACTTTGCCACAATGTGAGTGTATAGCTTGTATAACAGTGTATATTTGCTGTCCCATCAAAATAACTCAACTTACAGACATTAAGGTCTAAACTGCTGGCAAAAAAGGTGAGTACACCCCCTACATGAAAATGTCCAAATTGGGCCCAAAGTGTCAATATTTTGTGTGGCCACTATTATTTTTCAGCACTGCCTTAACCCTCTTGGGCATGGAGTTCACCAGAGCTTCACAGGTTGCCACTGGAATCCTCTTCCACTCCTTCCTGATGACATTACAGAGCTGGTGGATGTTAGAGACTTTGCGCTCATCCACCCTCCTTTTGATGACAGGTGCTTAATAGGGTTTAGGTCTGGAGACATGCCTGGCCAGTCCATCACCTTTATCCACAGCTTCTTTAGCAAGGCAGTGGTCAGCTTAGAGGTGTGTTTGGGGTCGTTATCATGTTGGAATACTACCCTGCGACCCAGTCTCCGAAGGGAGAGGATCATGCTCTGCTTCAGTATGTCACAGTACATGTTGGCATTCATGGTTCCTTCAATGAACTGTAGCTCCCCAGTGCCGGCAGCACTCATGCAGGCCCAGACCATGACACTCCCACCACCATGCTTGACTGTAGGCAAGACACACTTGCATTTGTACTCCTCACCTGGTTGCAGCCACATACTTGACACCATCTGAACCAAAAACATTCTCATCAGACCACAGGACATGTTTCCAGTAATCTATGTCCTTAGTCAGCTTGTCTTCAGCAAACTGTTTGCAGGCTTTCTTGTGCATCATCTTTAGAATAGGCTCCCTTCTGGGATTACAGCCATAGATACTTCTGGGATGACAGCCATAGTTATCATGTTGCTCGCAGTTTAGAACTTAATGGCTGTGTATTGAGTTTTTCTGAAGGGACAGCAAATTTACACTGTTATACAAGGTGTACACTCACTACTTTACACTGTAGCAAAATGTCATTTCTTCAGTGTTGTGACATGAAAAGTTATAATCAAAAAGGGGTGTACTCACTTTTTTGAGGTACTGTATGTTGTGTGCTAAATGTGATCCTTCAACTACAGTGTCTTCAAGCTACAGATACACACAATTTCCTTGACTTGCTTTTACAGTGATCGTGTGCACTCCTAGTTGCATTATTTGTTATTCTGAGAGAGAGATGATATTAATAATAATACTATTAATAATAATAATACCTAGGGACGGTGAGAGATAAAATAATGAACATTTGAAAATAATCATATTGGATCATTCCAATAATTCCAAAATGTCAACCAGATCCAATAAAAATGTAATGCTAGTTTGTCTTAAAAATTGTGGCAGACATAAGGCTTAATTTCTCCAAATGATGTAAACCTATTTAGAGTAAACAACAGATTACGTCACAAAAGCAGAAATATGAAAATCGATGGCTGGAGTTTACTCATGTTTTGACATTCTTACATTGTATTTCTTTGGGAAGACAATCTCATTTTCTATTATCATCTTGTCAGCCTACATTTAGTTAGTTGTAATGTTAACAATCACCACTATAACACCATTTACATCAAAAACACCTGCTCCTTTATTCCGAGTAGCAACTGACAGTCAAACAGCTTTTCGCAGCAGCCTGCTTGCCAGCACTGGCATGGAGCAAAAATACTTGTGAATAGCAGCTTGTCTCACTGCCCTCTGTAAAGCATTATGACAAGAAATATCAATATTTTGTGGCCTGTCCAGCAGCTAAATCGTTTCCTGGAAATGACTTAGAAGTTATATTATAGATGTTATTTCAGTCAGTCATATTTACCAGGTTTTTTATTAAAATATTTTTTTATTCCTTTACCAAACTGTCTCTCTTGAGCTTTTACTAGCAAGTTCATTTATTTTGTAAACACTACGCAGCCATGCCTAAATGTCCAGAATGTGCTGCTATTTATAACACTACCAATACAACTTTCTTAAAAATGTCTGCTTTGTTAGAATAACATTAGAAATAACATCAGCTTCCAAAAATAATATTTGAAAATAACTATTCTAAAAACAAAATCCCAGTTCATAAGAACAAATCTGGTTAATTTAGAGTAAAGCAACATTTTATTTTTGTCATTCTTGTTGTTTGTGTTATATTTATAGAACAGCAAGAGCCCCTAAGAAATATCATTAGCTAACTAGCCACCAGACTGAAATATCAGCAACTCGTTTCTGATATTAGTCTTTTTCTGTTGGGATGTCTATTGATGGGGCAGAAGTGAGTCTTGTCACCTGCCATTGACACCAGCAGCAATGATCTGTGCTGTGGTAGGTTACTTCACGTCTCGACCTGTCCTATGGGAGGAGTTTGCCGTTGTAGAGAGGTGCGAATGAATGCATTGCTAACAAAGTATCTCTGGGAGCAGGTCAACATAACAAGCATACCTGAATCACTGTTACACTCAATTGCAGAGACTAAGAGATTAGAACCCAGACTTCTGAACATTGATCAAAGTGAGATTCAGAATAATAAGTGCGTAATAACTGCGTAAGGAAAGATAAGGAAATGCCTTTTCACACATAAAAATAAGCATGTCTTGCAGTAGGTTTGAATCTGGCCTACTTGCTTTTACAGCAAAATACCTGAAAACATGTATCCTTAATCTTAGGTGTGATAACCCTACTTTGCTAAAACCTTGTGGACATGTTCTAAATTACAGCAACAATGCATTCAAACTAAATGTCAAAGCTGTTAAAAAAGGTTTTGGATTATATTTTTGGATGTAAATATTTGGTACAGTAATTTTCTTAACTATTTAGCTTTTTATCTTAATTTAAACAGGAATTGAGTGAACTGTGTAGAATTGTAGCAGAAGGGATTATGCTTGCTCCATCTGCATTTCTGTTGTTTGAGGATTGTTAATCACATTTTAGTGATGCAGGGACGGTGAGAGATTAAAAAAAACATACGTACTGTATATTATATTCATATTAGGTAAGCCCAAGCATCTTTGAAAACTAACTAGAGATCTTCGATCAATTTAGGAAGACTCAATTGCTTCTCCCTCTTCATGTAATCCCAGACAGACTCAATTATGTTGAGATCAGGGCTCAGGACTCCTTGTTCTTCTTTACGCTGAAGATAGTTCTTAATCACTTTCGCTGTATGTTAAGGGTCGTTGTCATGCTGTAGAATACATTTGGGGCCAAACAGATGTCTCCCTGATGGTATTACATGATGGATAAATACTGTATCTGCCAGATCTTCTAAGCATTAAGGAGACGATATATTCTGACCAAATCGCCAACTCCATTTGGCGAAATGCAGCCCCAAACTTTGAGGGAACCAAACTTGCCTCACTGTTGCCTGCAGACATTACATGTACCTTGTGTTGTACAAACTGCCTTCTGTGACAGCCAAATATTTAAAATATTGACTCCAGAACACATACTGACGTTTATGCAAACTGACGTTTTCTGCATCCCAGTTGCTGTGTTTTTGTGCATAGTTGAGTTGCTTTGCCTTGTTTCCACATCCGAGGTATGGATTTTTAGCCACAATTCTTCCATGAAGGCCACTTCTGGCCAGACTTATATGGGCTTTAGAGGGTGGGTATACTGTACCAGGGTCCTACTGTTTTCTGCCAATTCTGAGCTGATGGCACTGCTGGACATCTTCAGATTGTGAAGGAAAGAGAGCATGATGTGTCTTTCACCTACTGGAGAAAAGTTTCCTTGGCTGACCACTGCGTCTACGTTGCCTGTTTCTTTGTGCTTCTTTCAATGAGATTGGCCAGCACATCTGGAAACCCCTGTCTGCCTTGAAATTCCTGCCTGGAAGAGACCTTGCTGATGCAGTATAACTAACTTCTGTCTTGTTGCTGTGCTCAGTTTTGCCATGGTGTATGACTTTTGATAGTAAACGGTCTTCAGCAACCTCTCCCTGTTAGCTGAGTTTAGCCCTTCCTCATCCAGTTGTATTACTCCTACACAGCTGTTTCGGTTTCAGTTAATGATAGTGTTTCAACCTACATATTGAATTGATGATCATTAGTACCTGTTATATGAAATTGTTTCATCATACACCTGACGATATGTCTATAAAAACCCTGAATGTGCAAATGTAACTGGAAGAAGGAATGCTGTTTTAAAGGCAAAGGAGTGTCTCACCAAATATCGATTTGATTTAGACTTTTCCTCTGCACTCACTTTGCATTCTGTTAATTGACAAACATAAACTATTAAAATGTTAATTTTTTAAAGAATTGTTACTTTACAGCATTTTTTCACGTCTGCCTCAAACTTTAATACTAAATAAATCTGAGATTGTGAGCTGCATTGTGCCGACTTTGAAACCAAGGGATTTCTTTTGACCACCAACACAAAAAATTGGCGGAAAAGACAGAGCACCCATTGTTAATAAGTCATAGTCTATTCTCGGATCATTAAAGTAATCTGTGGTTTAGAAATGACTCATCAAAATTATACCTCTTTCATTACTGAATATATTGTATAAACATTTTCACTAACATAGGCCTGTTTTTGTGTTATATGAACACCTCAACATATTTGCCAATGTCCTGAATAAGGAAAAACCTGTCCTGAAAAAAAATCTAATAATCCATATTATGTGTGGCACTTTCGTGCAAGGCTTCGATGTCTCCACAGGTTGATTAGCAGGAGGCAGCCTGGTGTTATCACGCACTGTGCAGTGCTTTGTTTTGCCCCTGCCGTTGAAGTGTGTTTTCAGCTAACCCAAACATTGTCTGTATAGTAACAGTGATATTATCTACTTACGCACACGGGCAGGGGCCCACCTGCGGGGCTCTGCCACAGGTACAGAGATGTTTTACCTTGTCTGCACGAATGGGCCTGGAGCAGAGGAGGGAGGGAAGGGTTGGAGGGAGAGAGAATGAAGAAGAGAGGGAGGGTTTTACTAGCTAACATGACTGCAGCTGTTGAGGCAGGTATTTTTCATCGGGTAGTTTTCTTTCCCTCAACGGTCTCGCTATAATTAATCAGATGTCTAGGTTGGATAGGCACGCAAGGGCTGGGTTCAAGACCTTTTGTTTGGACAGATTCCTCGTCAGGTGTGTTACTGTATAAATAGTTACCTCGTGTTTTCACATAAAATAACACTTTTCTAGAGAAAGCATTGGCTTAATTAAAGTGAAGTGGTGCCACACCTACCGTGGCGTGTAAGGAGATAGGAAAGAAGGGCATAGTGGCAATTATGGTTAGATCGTTTTAAATATAATTGAAGATCATTTTATTTAAATATAGCACATGCATATAAACCATCTCAATGACATTTGATACTATTTATACAACCTCTCACCTCTTAGTGAACTGGTAGCATTAGTTAATTGTTCATTCCACTTTGACAAATTAATCTTTAGCAAAATAGTAGATTTATGGAATATTCTGTTATAGCTTCTGAGGGATTTTTAGCTGAGTATTTTTGTATGTCTGAATAGAAAAATTGGTACAGTTCAGTCAAACAGTGTGAGAAAACATATTTCTGAACCAGCTCTCCTAGACATTGTCATGATGCAGGTGTTGCAGTTAAAATACTTCTACAGCCCCTTCCTCTGCCTTCCGCTAAGGTGTGTCAGTGTGTCTGTCTCCATGACAACATCAGCTGTGTGAGAGGTGGTCCAGAAATTTAACAATGTCTTAGTTAATGACAGATATTGAGGTCTGCACTTTCTTCAGTCTGTCTCTTCCGTTCTTTCAGAACATGCAACAAAGTCAATAAAAGCTTGTGAATTCGTCCCACAAAAATGTTGTCTCTTCCTTGTTAAGGAATTGTATTTTAGCTGCAGAGTTAGGGCTAAATAAGAAACTAGAGTTGTAACACCTCAGATAACTGGTGTTTTGTGAACATTTGTAATAAAGGCCTACATATTTTTGTGAATATTTGTAATAAAAGCCTACATAGTTTTGTGAATATTTGTAATAAACACCTTTATATTTTTGTGAATATTTGTAATAAAAGCCTACATTTTTTGTGAATATTTGAAATAAAAGCCTACAAATTTTTGTTAAGTATTTGTAATAAAAGCCTACATATTTTTTGTGAATATTTTTAATAAATAGCTACATATTTTTTGTGAATATTTGTAATAAAAGCCTACATATTTTTGGTGAATATTTGTAATAAAAGCCTACATATTTTTTTGTGAATAATGGTAATAAATAGCTACATATTTTTGTGAATACCTCTAATAAAAGCCTATGTATTTTTCTTGAAAGAAACCAAAATGCAGAGACATTACCATCTTCAGAATATTTTACCTGTGGCATCCACCCCGATGCCACAACATAGGAGATCATTTTCTCCAGAGCATTAACTCTATATGGCACCCCTTTTTGTTTAGTAAGCACTGGGACATTTATCCTGTATGCACTATATTGTTACTTCTGGTGCTCTAGGCATCTCTATGGGCATTACGCACAACAGGTGCCATGCATTGACTTAATTTCTGTACACCCTTAGTGGGTATAAAAGACATGATTTGTGTTGAGTCCCTTGTTGGATATTGTG
>JACXGM010001482.1:0-43314 GCA_016801145.1 Umbra pygmaea
GACAGAGGCATAACAGGGTTGACAGAGGCATAACAGGGTGGAGAGGGACAAAATATAAATTAAACCATGAATACTGAATAGGCATTTACAGTGTTCTTCATAGGTATTGGGACAGTAAAAATATATATTTTCTGTACACTAAATACAGATGCAAATGCAATTCAAGTATGAATATGAGGCAATAGTACAGACTGTCACTCACTACCAAATAAGAATATCAGCACATTTATATCTATCCCCATTTTAAGTTTACACTGACAATTACACTTACAGTACATCAAGGTGCATAAAAGTTTGTATTTAGTGGCATATTTTTCCCTAGTTCCTTGTATTGTGTACTAAAGAAATGAAGCTGGCTCACTTCAGATTACAGTTGTATGAGCACCATAGGTACAGTAACTGCATCCTAATGTTATCTTTAGCCAGCTTTGAGTCTTTCAGTTCTTGACTTCTGAAGTTTTCCTACTCTTCCTTACTGAAACCTTCCAACTCAGAAAGATTCAAGGGTCTCATATTTATATTCCGCATTTAACATTTTAGTCATGTAGCTGATGATCTTATCCAGAGTGACTTACCAGTACATGGTCATCCATTGGAGCAACTTAGGG
Source organism: Umbra pygmaea (assembly GCA_016801145.1). Lineage (NCBI taxonomy): Eukaryota > Metazoa > Chordata > Actinopteri > Esociformes > Umbridae > Umbra > Umbra pygmaea. The sequence goes on from JACXGM010001482.1 coordinate 609, forward strand.
TAAAATGCCTTGCTGAACACAGTTGGGAATCAAACCGGCAGGCTTATGATTACAAGTCCCTAACCACTTTGCCGTCTGACGCCCGTCTCTCAATCAAATTTATTTATAAAGCCCTTTTTACAACAGCAGTTGTCACAAAGTGCTTTGACAGACACCCGGCCCAAGACCCCCAAAAGCAAGCAACACAAGTGATGGCTAGGAAAAACTCCCTAGAAGGTGGGACCTGGGAAGAAACCTAGAGAGAAGCCAGACTCAACGGGGTGGCCAGTCCTCTTCCGTCTGCTTGAGATCTCCCGACAGGTTTCCAAGAGGAAGTCTGGGGACTGAGACAGTCATTCCAAATTCCTCGTCCTTCCTTCTTATAAATGCAGTACTTCAGTTTATTTTGAGGTTAGTTTTGGACCATCTTGTCATCCTTTCTAAAATAACCAACCTCTTTTCAGTTTTAGTGTCCTGACAAACTATTGGACATTAGCTTGTAGGATTTGTTGATATTTAGTTGAATCCATTTTTCCTTCCAAAATCACAACATTATGCTTTTGGCTTTAATCAACCCAAAAGTATAATGGAGCTCCCTTGTGCTTAAAAGTTGCCACGTTTTTTTCTTGAAATGCTTGACCCTTTTTTGTCAGTGTCAATTTCTACTTTATTTGTATAGCACATTTCAAACAACTGTAGTTGATCAAACTGCTGAACAAGACTGGATGGTGATAATACAAATTACAAATGACAGTAACAACAAAAATCACAGCAGAGCTGTGTGCTGTTGTAATACATGTGCTGTTGTAATACTTTGTGAGTGTACATATTTGATTGAACCTTCACCTCGTTATGTGTCTTACAATATGTAGACATTGTTTGAACCAGGCGTACTCTGTATTTTACTTTTGCATCTGTGCCGCGTGAGAGCACATGTATGTATCATATAAATGTTGTGCAGTTCCGAACCATGGTGTATGTCAACATTACCTTATATGTTTATATGTCTAACTGTATACTTGAATGTTTGTACTCTGTGTGTAACTTCATGTCACCTTGCACCTTATCTTGACCAGGTCGCGATTGCAAATGAGAACGTGTTCTCAATCGAGCAGCACTTGCGACATTGCAAAAGGACCTCCCTCCATTAAAAAATAGCCAAATATTTACAAAATTTATTCTTAAGTCTGTCATGATACCCATGTTTTTATTATCATGAAGGCACACACACACACACAATGATCCTTTAGAGATTTGAACTAGGATATATTTTTAAATGACATTTAGAATGTTTTGTCTTGAGGATACTTTTCATATACTTTGTTCTCAATGTGAAATTGGTTGTGTCACAAAGGTGTGGTGGAGAGAGAGGAAGACCCAGGCAGGTTTCTTTGAGATGCTTGTAGGTTTTTTATAAAGACAATCCAGGGAACATGAACACACAGAGTAGTTGCAGGTGACACGAAATGTGAGCAGAACAACAGGTATATATATATTGAACTATTCACTCTCTTTACACGACTTGGACGCAAAAATAAATATATATAAAGAGTGTACGCAAATATGCTCAAACATGACTACACTCTTTTCACAACTTCTGAATGAAGACTATAGCTCCCTGGATTCCAACACACCACAACCAACAGATAATTACTGATTATTAATGAACCACACCTTCCTCTTGTTCACCTGGGCTAATATAGGGACTGAGTTACCAGCTGAAAGTGCTTTGGTAAGTAGACCAACTCAGTCGCCACACAGCACACATAGATATAATCAAACACTCAATAATACAGTCCATTTAAACCAAAACAACAGTACATATGCACTGGCCATATAATACAAATAACAGGCATACATATTGTACACATAAAGTCCATGTAGCCTATCAAATAAAGTGTCCATTCCAGCCCTCTCTGAGCTGGATGTTACAGGTTGAATAATTTTTTAATTGGCATTTGTCCTCTCAGCTTTGCTGGCTTTGGTTGTCTCTTCCAATTAATTTTAGAAACACTGACATCCTCAATTTCTCTCTGTCAATATGTGCTGGAAAACTATTATGGTCGGTGATACAAATGTAGTCATCAGTCATGCTACCATCTTGATCTTTCAGAGTGAAGCTTGTCCACGATTACATTCATTGCAGCAAAAAACATTCTTCCTCAGTTGGCATGGATGGACAATTACCCCACAGGCACCACCAATTTGTATTTGACCGCATTCCAACTGTATCATTAGCAGAAGAGGCTGACAATACATCTCACTGAGCCTGCAGTTTGAGCTTCATTTGTTGTATATTTTCCTCAGTGTAGTAGACCTAAAAAATGTATGGTTTTATATCAGAATATATAGGCAATTTTAAGAAATTGTCATCAGCTATGTCTTGCTTAGCAGCCATTATGTTATGCAACAAAGTTGTGTGACTAATGTGCCCAATTGTAAGGACAGTTTGATAAAACAAATGCCATGTGGTTGGGACTTCGACAAAGCATGAAGTTGTGCCACCTTGTCTGTTTAGCAACGCAATGCCAGATAGAAACATCACAGAACGACAAGCGACAGTATGCATTCAGAAAGCAAGGACAACCAAGGCTTGTGTCCGTAACGCTTTTAATGTAATCAGTATAAAACTGATGCTTCTTTTCACAACAAAAACATGCCTATGTTCATTATTGAATCTTGACAGTCCATCCAATTTATGATTATGACATACTAATATAGTGGTTGCCTACAAAATGTTAACTGTTGTGTTCTCTCTTGCCAAGTATTATTGTGCTAGAAATGTCTTGGAGAGGGTCCCAGCACTTCCAGGTAACTGTACCATGGTTTGCTCCTTTAAACTTTTAATCCGTAGTATTGTAACTTCATTCCTTCTAATTTGTCAGAGTGTGATTGTGTTTCAACAACTATAGACTCCTCTAAACAGATGTCTTGACATTGACAGTAAAGATATTTGAATTTCACAAAACAGGAGAAGTCTTGAGAAATGTCGGAAGATTGTCAAGACAGAAGACAAATGGAACAGTTTAAGTCAAAGCATTATCTGAAAGACCAAGTAAAATATCACAAAACTGTTCAGATCTGCACAACAGAATTTACAGATCATTGCAAAGGACTAGGATTATCTGACATTGGAGTAGCCGTTTACAGGTCCAAATTACAGTGTTTCTTGAGCTCAAAATCACATAAAAAAACATTCTGAGGGAACTATTTTGTAAAACCGAAATATGAGAGGGTCAATTATGTTTGTAGGGAACTAAATTTAACACTTGAATAACGTTAAATATGAACATATGAAGATCATGACATAGCATATAAATCTGCGACTTTCATGCCAGTGTTCGCAAGTTTAAATCCAGGACACTTTGTGTGTGTTTTGTTCTACATTGCTGCGTGATGCAGACAGGTGATTGTCAATTTTTTTGTAATGTTAACCCTAAACTTAATCCTAACCTTAACCTAAGTAACGTCATATACCTTAACCATTAGTAACGTCATGCCTAATCTTAATTGTTAGTATTCTCATGCCTAACCTTAAAACTGAATGTTGCAATATAATTTTGAACGCTATGGAATGTATGGAATCTGTGGAATGTTCTCAAATGAATCCGCTAAATCAAATGTGCAGGGGCCACGTAATAGAAGTACGAACAGTGATTAAATTGGGCCGAAGCTCTCCTGGGCTCAGCTCCGGCACATAAGCCTGCTAGGATGTGCCTGCTTGCAGTCACTTGTCTACTGGAAATATGTCACATAAAGTTTGATGAACATGATGCTTTTGAAAAAATTATATTTCTGACAATAAATAAAATATTTTTTAAATGGCATATCTATTTTGTCTCGGGGGAGCTGAGATGAGAACAATCGGAACACCGTATTCTTTTTCAGCTGCTTAATCTCGTTGTCAGTTGACCATCGCGCACCGCTCGCGCATTGCGCATCAAGTTATATGCTATGTTCAGACCGAACGCTAATTGGGCATTAAATTTGCTTCTATCGTGTCTATTTGGACGCTTGAACAATCGACGCTTGAACAATTTAAATCCACTCGCTTGTCCAAAGCAAATAGGATGCGCGAATAAAGCGAGTGCTTGAAGTAACTTAGACGCGCGTTCGAGGCAGAATTGACGTATTCGGAGGGGAGAGAGGCACCTGCTCAGCGGCAGCGCCAGGCATTTTCCACAAATGAGACACAAACAAATCACTACTCTTAAAAATATTAATAAGAGACAGCACATTTAATTAGTTAATATTGCTCTAACACATTGTGTCAAATGTTCAGCATTGTAAATAGTCCAAAGTAAAAGTACAAGGCTGGGTTCATTCATTTTGGGAAGTTTTTAATTAAAACCTATATGACCAGCTAAAGGCGAGCATAAATAAACATTGCCCATAAGGAATACATTTGACTCTTTGATAATTGTAGCAAGGAGGAGATCGTCAGAGCACCTGGCCTGTAAGAAAAGGCAGACTAATACTGAGGGGTTTTCATACCACCCGTATGGGAAGAATTTGTATGAAATGTGAAATCCAAATTATAAAGGTAAAGCACAAATAAATCCAAATGTTGATTGTACAACTAACCCGTTTTATTATCATTTTTATACCTTAATAATAGGCCGGTTGTAATGAGGCACTGGAGCCAGTAAACAAATCTACATACTTGATTACTTGGTTACCAAGCTGGCAGCTTTGAAGAGTGTTTGTTGAGTCCTGGTTAGACTGTGTGTGTTTGTTTGTCTTTGTGTTTGTGTGTGTGCGTGTGTCGGAAAATTATATGAGAGGGGGTCCTGTTTGGTAACTGTTTGGTAACTCCTTGTTAAGCTTGATGGACAGTTTTACAAACTAATACTGTGCAAACTAAAACTAGGCTGATGCGTTGTGGCTGGCAGGAAAGTGTGTTAAGGCTTTGAAAAAAATATTAGATATGTACTAAATTATTAAGTGTTGTTGCTCTCCCTCTACACAAAGTCTCTTTTAACACTAGAACAGCCAGGCATTTCACACTACGTATAACCGCCAACTGCTGACGCCCATCAGCGTCATTAGCGTACAAATGATCATCATTAAAAAACGCTCTTAATAGCGGTTTAAAAAATAACACCACACTTCCACGGTAGCATAATGAGGGACCCTGCATGCATACCAAAGCATTAGGAACTTTGTAAGCTTTGTATGTGTACAGACAGTGTATTATAAATATGCACTTACTGTAAGTCACTCTGAGTAAGAGCATCGGCTAAAATTACTAAAGTGGAACAGTAAATTCATTATAACAGTACTGTCGCTGCAACTGTAGTCCTAGTTGTCCTCTATCGCTAATTATAATCTTTAAAAATGATCCGTAATAGGCTACCTAACCGGTAGTTATACATATATGTTTCTAAAAAGACAGCATTTTAAATGGTGACAGACTAATCAGAACTCACATCTTGTGTACAGGTCCTTCTCAAGAAATTAGCATTTTGTGATGAAGTTCATTTGTTTCCATAATGTAATGATGAAAATTATAAACTTTCATATATTTTAGATTCATTGCACACCAACTGAAATATTTCAGGTCATTTATTGTTTTAATACTGATGATTTTGGCATACAGCTCATGAAAACCCAAAATTCCTATTACGCACACAGAAGGTTTGTGTGCGTGATAGTGTAATTATAAGATAGGTTAAAAACAGGTTATATAATGTATTTCTATGTTCGTTTTTCTCGAAGTAAACTTCTCATTTTTTTTATTAAAGTCTAAAAATATAATATGTATAACCCCAAAAAGGCCCGAGGCCCGGCCCGCATGGGAAAGATGACGTGAAAATTGGCCCGAAGCCCGGCCCTAGGGGCATAAATAAGTCGGGGCCCGTCGGGCTCGGGCTGAAATGCAGGGCTCTAATTGTTATCATGACTTGGGTCTGTATATGTAGAGAGGAGGGAGACCCAGACAGGTAGAAATGGTTGGTGCTCGTTCAATAATCAAACTGATCCAGGATATTTAAAACACAAAACGATAGTGCAGGTGACATGAAATGTGAGCAGCACAACGGTTATATATCTTTCTGAATCAGCCCTAAATCACATTAAATACGTTCTGAGGGAACTATTTTGTAAAACTGAAATATGTCAAATATGAACGTATGAGAGGGTCAATTACGTTTGTAGGGAACTAAATTGAACACTGGAATAACGTTCAATATGAACATTAGAGGATCATGACGTAGCATGTTAATAGCATAGTTTTTGCTAGGGCGGAGGTCGGGGATGGTGGATAAATCCGCGACTTGCATGCCAGTGTTCAAATCCAGACCGGCACTTTGTGTGTTTTGTTCTACATTGCTTGCGTCATGCAGACACGCGATTGTCGGTTTTTGTAATGTTAACCCTAACCTTAATTCTAACCTTAACCTCAGTACTGTAATATCTAACCTTAACCGTTAGTAACCTCATGCCTAACCTGAACCGTTAATATCCTCCTACCTAACCTTAACTGTGAATGTTGCAATATAATTTAGAACGCTATGGAATGTATGGAATGTTCTCGCATAAATCCGCTAAACGAAATGTACCGGAGCAACGTAATTCAAGTACAAATATAGCCTAATAACAAAACGTGCAGTTCAAATGTAAAAACACCCTAAATAGGTTGGCATAGAACGTAATTTAGGTTTTCAAACTAGTTTCCCGAGAACGTAATTTGGGAGAAATTCTGAGATTTAGGGTTGTTCTGAATTATACACGCTCGCACGCGATGTGGACACGGACAAATAATATCACATAATTAAAGGGACATTACACGTAAACACAAACCTACATGCAATGCACTGAAATGTAATGAACAATAAAGGAAACCTAACTAAACACTAATATATATAAATTAGTCCATGTCTCAGTCCATGTACGCCAGCCAACACTGGGCTGGGCGTTACAATTTTACTACACATTATAGATTACAATATATTCCTAATTCATTTAAAATACATTGATGATTTTCATATTATAATAACTATATTTGTAATTAATTGCAAATATATAAAAGTGTACTAAAGTATTACTTATCACACACTGAAGTATATGTATTACTATTTAAATACTAGTTTAGTACTATTTTTTGTATACTGAAATACAACTTATTTGGGGTCAAATTAATTTACACAAGTATACTTATTTTTGGGAGTGTAGAAATGTGTGTGTAACCGTATCGAGACAAGTACTTCTTCATTGTATAAATGGCATCCTTTCATTATTCCTTAGTGTAAATGGATAAGCTTCAACTTAAGGTATGTGGTGTTTGAATAGCATTTCACAATTTAAGGTTTAAGACTGACAGATAATGTAATGCCACATTTAATGGTTCAGTATTACAGAAGCTGCTTGTATTTCAAAGATTATCAAAGAGGTTTAAAAAATATAAAAAAAAATAATAAAAAGTGTAATGGGTGCACATTCTTCTTGCTCTGAACAAGGTCAACTTTGTGTGTTTCTGCAAATGCCATTTGTGCTTACCTTCATTTGTGTGTGTTTTCTGCAAAAGTTAAGGCATGCACATTTTCTTAGGTTATTTTTACTGAGGAGAAAAGTTTCCCATTTAATACAGTAAACAAATTAATCACTAGAGAAAGATAATTATCTCTGTAGTGTGGAAAACGTCTGAGCTTCTCTGGGATGTTGCCAATGGATGTGCCAAAAGGCAGAGATGTGTATTGTCATGACAGAAGAGGCAGTGTGTTGTTGCCGTCTATTGGTTTCTTTCTTTTTGTTCAAATACCTCTGCTAATTTAGGGGCAGTGTGGATGTATTCAATGATGGTTGGATGGTAGAAAACTAAGCAAACTCTAGTCAGACATGGTACACAGCAAAATCACAGATGTTAAATCAACACCCTGAGTGTTAAATTAACACTCTAAGTGTCTATATAGGTCCAAAGGGAACTGTATAGACACTGAGAGTGTTAATTTAACACTCAGGGTGTTGATTTCACATCAGCGATTTTGCTGTGTACTTAGATTCCCTTTCTAGCTTGAAGTATTCTCTACTTTAATTTCTTCCCTTTTTATTGATTAATTTGAGTCCTATTCTGTCCCTCATTTCTCTTTTTTATTTTTCTGTCTGTCTTTGTCCCACTCCTTGATGCACATGTTTCTTTGCTTCACTCTCTTGGCCCTCCTCCTTTTCTCTCTGATGTCGCTTTTTTGATTGCTGTAATCTTGAGACACTAAACTCTAACAGCCAAAATAAAATCAAGAAAGCATCTGTTGATATTCAATGAATTATGTTTGCTTCTCCTCATTGTGAGAGAGGTGTTAAAATGTTTAACTGCTACATTTTCAATCATTTACAATAATATAACATTACAACTGTATCTAAATTGATGCAATGAAAATGTTCCTGTTCGAAAATTTTTGGTGTGGTTATTTTTTAACTAAATTACTGGATAAAGGTGTCTCTTGGCATGTTTGAAGGCATTTGCATGTACATCAGCAGAAGAGAGCAAGAGAGAGAGGCGTAGTTTAGCATAATTTGTGGGCTATTCAACCTTTTTTAGTTGACTTTAGGCTGATAGCTGTACATTTTGGCATTGTTTGTTATATTCAAGTTGTCTATCTGTTTTGAAACATTTAGTATGTTTAATTTTACCTGTATATTTGCAAACCTGCCTGTTTGATTGTTGTTTAACTTGTTTTGGCAATGATACAATGTTTCTCATGTCAAAGCCCCATTGAATTTAATTGAGAGAAAAAGCATGTGTGCCTGTTTCAAAGTTGTAATTACCTGCATAGTCCCCATTAAAGCAAATTGCTTGTACTTTGGCACGTACATAATGCAGACAATTAAGTAAAGTATTCCACCAAGAAAAAATAAAAAGAGCACGTAAAAAAAAGTAATTACATAAGAAATATGATTGTAGTGATAAGTATTGACCATGGGTTAGCAGCATGGAGTGAATTATTTATTATTGTCTTTTGAATTCAAACTGTATGAAATGAAAATATAAATGTTTTTACAAGAACTGCATGTCAGCGCAAAAAAGGCCTCCTATGGGATGGAGAGACAATACAGACGGAAGACACAGGAAGAAGCAAAGTGTCGTACTAAAAAGAGACATTAAAATCAGCCACAACTCTGTGCTGCATGTGCTGAAATGTAGGCAAATTGTGTTTTCGCATTGCCAGCTGTAAGTACATTCTCAGAGATTGCAGTCAAAAAACTATTGGAAACACTTTCTGGTATGGATACAGGAATTAGCATTAATGAATACAGCACAACAAATTCTCCAGTGTTAAATTGAATTAAACTGAACCAGTGTGAATTGATACAGTAACTTGTGTAACATTTTACATTCTATTAATTTAGCAGATGCTCTTAGCCAAAGCTGCTAATAGGAAGTGCAGGGACATTCCTGTAGCAACTTAGGGTGGTTTGACACTACCCAGTCCATATGAGTATACACACTGACAGTGTTAATTTAACACTGGAGAATTTGCTGCAATTTGTCTGAACTGCTGAAAGCCCCCTATCCCTATGTGCGCATCGCAACCTGATAATTATACACCAGTGAGTCACTGAGCTGTAACATATACTCATTTTGGCCGAGTGCTTGACTCCCCAAAAAGTACTAATTGCAGCAGGGTTCATCTAATCTCCCTTAAAACTTTGAATGAAGTGGCTAGCTCTCTGCACCCTCTCTCCTACCCCCAACAACTGCATTTGCTTGCTCTGCTGAACACTCGATCTCACACCAACAAATCACTGCTAATATGTGATGTTATCATGGATATTGAGATTTGTGTTTAACAGAAACTTGGCAGAAGCCTAATGACCTCCTGGAACTGAATCATGCCAGACCCCCAGGATATGTCTACATATAAAATCTTGTTCTGTAGGGTGGGGGGTTTGCCATTATATTTCAAAGACTGAGGTGAAAGAGGTGAAGGTCCTCCCCGCATGTACTACCACATCATTTTAATGTCTGGCTTTTGGGTTGACTGTTGCTCAACCTCTGAGCTGTATTAACCTACCGACCTCCGAAAACGTCATCCGTGTTTATGTCAGAGCTCTCAGAGATCTTCATGACTCTCTGCTCCGTGTCACCATCCACTTATGTTGGGTGACTTTAACATCCATGTGTATCCAATGGGTGTGCTTTTTCCGCTGAGATTTTGTCCCTCTTGGACTGTTTCAATATCAAACAGCATGTTTGATTTCCTCCTCAAAATAAAGGCCATATACTGGACCATGTGTGCACAACAGGTTCTGTCCCCTCCAAACTGCATGGGTTGGATCTTATGATCTCTGACCCTCTTGTCATTCTGTGTAATGTGTACCCCAAATTAACAAATCATTACATAAAGGAACATCAAGTCTGTCAACACATCAATTCCAGGTAATATTCTTCAATCCCACAATAGACCTACTCATCTGATTTCTTCAGCTGAGGAGCTTGGCGTTTCACTACGGTACACTCCTAAACTCAACATTGTTGACCCTCTGATTTTTTTTTCTCTCTCCTCCCCCTAGTTAATAGGGAGTTTATTGTCAAACCACATTCCAAGTTATGTAAATGTAGGGACCCATTCTAAAAAAGAGCTGTCAAGAGTAGTAATGTTAAGATAATCAAAACATAGACTTTGTGATCTAGAAAAATGCTTACTTATTTTTAATTGCATGTAACACAAGCCTGAAGTCTACAAGTGCATTTTGTAGCAATTAAAATTCAGTCAGAGTGTAAATGCTTGATTAAGAGATGGGGCTACTGCATAAAGTACTGTGTCCTCAGCATAGAAGTGACATTTTAATGTTTATAGATTTACAGATATCATTTATTTACATAGTGAACAATAAATGACCCAAAATGTAACCTTGTGGGACCCCATCAGCAATAATAGCCTGTGATCTATCACTAAGATACTGTAATTCTAAAACCATGTACAAGTGTCTAGGGCCATCCTAAGTGAGATACATTTTTTTAAGCAGCAGAAAAAGATAAACTGTGTCTAAGTATTTTGACTGGTCAACAAATAAAGCCACACATTTTAATCTACTATCAACAGCCTTGACAATATCATAAACAACCAATGTATTGGATGCAATTGTACTGTGCCTTGGTCTAAAACCGTACTGGTGTTTGTTTAAAATGCAGTTGTCTGTTAAGAAAGAATGCATTAGTATATTTACTAAAGTTTTTGCAAGACAAGGCAGTGTAGAGAGAGGTCACCTGTAACACCAACTTTGTGTAAGGGCAACACATTGAGATTTCCAAATGTAAGGTATAACGCCATTAAGTTAACGTAGTGTTAAGAATATGAGTAAGAGCACCAGAGATTGTTGGTGCAGCTTTAGCCAGGGTAGAGACTGTCAGAACTTGTTGATTTCTTTGTGTCTATAGCTAGCAAATTTTGCATGAAGAGGCTTTGTGAAAACACTTGACTCATCATCAGAATACCCTATTTAATGTTTTCACTTTCAATTTGTTTCCTTTATTTAGAGGTAAAAATGGGAATTTTCTCAAAATATTGCATTTTGCAATAAAGTCATTGTTCAAGACATTAGCAATGCCATTCTTGTCAGTAATGAGTCCAGTATCCAACACTATCTGTTTTGGCAGGGTTGTATACATTATTGATTTAGTGCAGTCACATAGTAATCAGATTTTACCTTTCTAATAAGCTTGAGGGACAGGTTTCTTTGCTGCCTGAAAATCCACCAGTTAGAGCTAAAAGCTGTTTCTCCTGCCTTAGCCCCTGTTACACTGAGTTGGTTTTGGAGTGGATGTATATCTGCATATGGAAGTGAAGACAATGGTGTTGAATGATCTAGCCCAGTGGTAGCATGTAGAGCAGGGGTCAGCAACTCCGGTCCTGGAGGGCCGAAACACTTCTGATTTTTGGTTTATCTTTCTAATAAGGGACTGGTTTATACCTGGGAAAGCAGGTGATTATACTATATTTTCTGAAAACAATGCTAATGTCAGTATTTTTTCTTTTGGAAAAGTACGTTCCGTGACAGAATTTATGTTTATGTTTTGGCCTGTGTGTTGTTATCAACTGCCCATTTTGACAGCATGAACGGATTGCCAGGCATACCTGTAAAAACACAAACCCAGCGCGCTACAGCCATGGAAGCAGCAAACAAACAAACGAGATCATAGAGATTCTACACAACCTAAAAAAAACTCTGCATGTTTCTAAACGGTTCCATGACCATAGACGTAGTAAAACACGGTTCGCTTGTCATTCGCTGATCTTGTTCGTCACGTTAGTTTCAATTCTGGGGCGGAGGGATACAACTCAGGTATTTTGAATTTGAACTGTAGTACCCATTTTTTTACGCTGGCTGTCCGTTTTACATATAGCACCTTTAACTACTAGGTAAAATAAAAAATCTGAAGTGTTTCGGCCCTCCAGGACCGGAGTTGCCTACCCCTGATGTAGAGGAACAGCCAACCATAGAACCTTGAGGCATGCCTTGGTTGACAGGAGCTGGGTGAGATTTAGAGCCAAAAAAACACAAACTGCTTCCGGTGAGCCAGATCTGATTGCCGGTCCTGTTATGCTCAGGTCTGACTCCATGCCATCCACCAGGATGGGGTGGCAGATTATGGCAGATTAAGGCAGCAGACAGGACCAGAAGGATTAGAAGGTGAAAAAAGCGGGAGATAGGAAACGGGCCTGTAGTTGTTTACATTATCCAGGTCTAGTATTTTCAGGATTGGTGAGACTGCAGACAATTTAAGTGAGGGAGGAACAGCCCCAGAAAACTGAGAGGAATTCACAATGCACCTCACAAGACAGCGTGTGGATGGTAGACAATCCTTTACCCAGAATATGGGCATGGTATCTAGTGGGCAGGTGCAGGCTTTAGATCTGGTGACCAACTTTGCACTGTGGGCTGCATCAACAGGAAAATAGGTGGAGAAAAAGCAGTCTGGCAGGATGACTGAAGGGGTACAACTAGCCTCAGCCTGTGCCTGGGCCATGGTGGGGGGTAATTTGTATTGCTGGTATATAGATTCTATTTTTGATTGCAAGCAATTTAAAAACACATTGCAATGTTTGTTAGAGACTGTGATAGGCAAAGTATCCAGGGGCCAGAGTAGTCTGTTAATGGTGGAGAAAATGTTTCTGGGATTTCCATGGCCATTAATAATGAGTTTGGACTGATTTGGCCTGGAAGAGAGAAGCCTTGTAATTCTGCAAAATTATTCTCTTAAGTTAATACTTGGTAGCGCCATTTTTTTTGCTGCGATTACAGCTGTAAGTCGCTTGGGGTACGTCTCTATCAGTTTTGCACATCGAGAGACTGAAATTTTTGTCCATTCCTCCTTGCAAAACCGCTTGAGCTCAGTGAGGTTGGATCGAGAGCGTTTGTGAACAGCAGTTTTTAGTTCTTTCCACAGATTCTCAATTGGATTCAGTTCTGGACTTTGACTTGGCCATTCTAACACCTGGATATGTTTATTTGTGAACCATTCCATTGTAGATTTTGCTTTATGTTTTGGATCATTGTCTTGTTGGAATACAAATCTCTGTCCCAGTCTCAGGTCTTTTGGAGACTCCATCAGGTTTTCTTTCAGAATGGTCCTGTATTTGGCTCCATCCATCTTCCCATCAATTTTTGCCATCTTCCCTGTCCCTGCTGAAGAGAAGCAGGCCCAAACCATGATGCTGCCACCACCATGTTTGACAGTGGGGATGGTGTGTTCAGGGTGATGAGCTGTGTGGCTTTTACGCCAAAAATAACATTTTGCATTGTTACCAAAAAGTTCGATTTTGGTTTCATCTGACCAGAACACCTTCTTCCACATGTTTGGTGTGTCTCCCAGGTGGCTTGTGGCAAACTTTAAACGACACATTTTATGGATATATTTCAGAAATGGCTTTCTTCTTGCCACTCTTCCATAAAGGACAGATTTGTGCAGTATATGACTGATTGTTGTCCTATGGACAGACTAGCCCACCTCAGCTGTAGATCTCTGCATTTTATCCAGAGTGATCATGGGCCTCTTGGCTGCATCTCTGATCATTCTTCTCCTTGTATGAGCTGAAAGTTTAGAGGGACGGCCTGGTCTTGTTAAATTTGCAGTGGTCTGATACTCCTTCCATTTCAATATTATCGCTTGCACTGTGCTCCTTGGGATGTTTAAAGCTTGGGAAATCTTTCTGTATCCAAATCCGGCTTTAAACTTCTCCACAACAGTATCTCGGACCTGCCTGGTGTGTTCCTTGTTCTTCAGGATGCTCTCTGTGCTTTCAACGGACCTCTGAGACAATCACAGAGCAGGTGCATTCATACGGAGACTTGATTACACACAGGTGGATTCTATTTATCATCATTAGTCATTTAGGTCAACATTGGATCATTCAGAGATCCTCACTGAACTTCTGGAGAGAGTTTGCTGCACTGAAAGTAAAGGGGCTGAATAATTTTGCTCGCCCAATTTGTCAGTTTTTTATTTGTTAAAAAAGTGTGAAATGTCCAATAAATTTCGTTCCACTTCATGATTGTGTCCCACTTGTTGTTGCTTCTTCACAAAGTATTACATTTTTATATCTTTATGTTTGAAGCCTGAAACGTGGCAAAAGGTTGAAATGTTCAAGGGTGCCGAATAATTTTGCAAGGTACTGTATATGCATGGGACAGCTTTAGCATTGAAAAATATGGATGCATTACAGGTTCAAAATATCACAAACATCATTGGCTGTTATTTACTTCAGTTGGCCTGGACGTCTTTAGTATTGGATGATCCAGACATTCCTTGATGTTTGTTCATAAGGCTGTATTACAGAAACTTCCTAGCTAACACTCCACCCTCAAACACCTCAAAATCATTTTCCAGGTTATATTTCCAATATTATAGTAATTGAAAACACCTTTTCAGTGCATTCTGATGTTCCCAAGCCAGCCACCGTAAATTGTGTTTTCTATGCCAGTGATGTCACTGGCAAAATGTTTGAAACTACAGGGGAGGAGCTCAGTTGACTTCCTATGTTGATTAGATAATAAAACTGCATACTTTGTACAGGAATAATACGCATTCCAGAATACTACGCATTCTTCCTTAAAAATCTATATACAGTGTCTATATATGATGAGCTAGAGCAAAACATTTTTCAACAATGGCAGGTTTAAGTGAGAAAATACCTGAAGAGCTGGAAAATTTCAACTTTGATCAAATATTATTGATTGGTAATAACCAATAACCAATTAGCTTAGCCGGTTGTGGATACTAATTTGTGATAATTTCAAAATAATTTCTAAATATATCGGTGACAGATTATGGTTAAATCTCTATCTACTGAAGACAGACAGGACATATCATAGCTCTCGTCTGAGATTATATTGTGACTTGTAGTTATGGTGTTGTTAGCTAGTAGGCCAAGTTCTAAGATAGCTAGCAAGTAAGCATTTCTCGCTTGTGAGATTATTTAAAAATGTTTCAGAGACAGATTATGGTTAAATCTATACGTACTGAAACAAGATGGGGCATATCTATTAGACTATATTGTGACCCATTCTAAATGTTACGATGTATCTAACTATGTAGCTAACTATCTTACGCTAACTTCAACGTCACCAAAGTTCACATTGAATTCTACACCTTGTGGTATTTTAACTATAAACGGAAAAAGCAGTGACATAAATCACTCTAGGTTAACATTTTTTAATTACTATATTACATATTTGTATTTACTCTGGAGTTGTCCTTTAATAAATAAATCCTGTGGTTACACAGTATATATCAGACAGTTAACAGAACCTGTTGGTACTAGGGTTCTCTCTAAATAAGGTAAAAATGCAATTGAACCAAATGCCTCACATTCATGCAAAGTTAAACTAGAGGTTTTAATGCCTGTACGACAGTTTAAATGTCTGTTACACCAGTGTGAAAGTATCTCTTAATGTGTATTTTTATTATGCAAGCGGTTTAATTGTTGGCTGTTGCTTTTTTATTGTTGTATTACAGCGCACAACTGCAAAAAAGACCCTGGTCTCAGATTGTTTTCCCTGTATAAATTAAGGTTAGTAATCTCTTATCAAATCTTTCAAACACATTAAAAACTGGATGACCTCAAATCTACTCAAATTAAACAGCACTAAAACAGAGATCATGTTGGTGGCTCCTAGGGCTCTTCTTAATAGAGTGGGGGATCGTGTGATATCCATTGATGACTGCTCTATCTGCCCATCCTCTGAGGTTGGACATCTTTGTGTCATCCTAGAGCACACTCTCTCCTTTGAAACCCACATTAAGGCCATCACTACATCTGCCATCTTCCACCTCCATAAGATCTCCAGACTCTGCCAACCTCTCACTGATCTGGTAGTAGAGACACTCATACACTCGTTTGTAACGTCACGTCTGAACTACTGCAATGAGTTTTATTTGGGGTGTGAGGCAAAGCCTTGGATCATCTTCAGTACATCCAGAACTCTGCTGCTAGGGTTCACACACACCCCACACATTGGGAACACATCACCACCACACTGCACCTTCTGTGGCTCCTTGTCAAGCATCATCAATAAGATCTTGCTCCTAACCTACAAGGTCCACTCTGACCTTCTCCTTTTCCACAACCCCTTCCTAAGCCTCAGCTCCTCTGACTCTGAACCCAATAACATCCCAAAAACAAGAATGTACAGAGGGGGACGATTCATTCAGCTTTGCTGCACCCAAACTCTGGAATTTTCTCCCATCAGCCACACGTAAAATGGATTCCATTGCCAACTTCAAAAACAGACTCTAAACTGACTTGTCCAGCTTGGATTTCCCTCAATATAGCTTGATCCTCCATCTGCACTAGCTAAGATATCATTTTTTTTCCTCTATTTCCATTGCTGTTCAGTGACCTTGTGTTTCTTGAATGGCATTTTTAAAGCCAATGTATACTTACTTTACTATTATTATCATCATCAAGGACAACACAGACTGTTCCTTGAATGTAAGTTAATATGAAGTTAATGTTGTCAAACTGTCACTATCTAGCCTACCTTAGTAATAATGGTTACTCAACTGTAATAAAATTCACTCAATTATTAAATGGATTGTTTATTATTTCCATTAGTTCTTTATCGACATGAAGAAACAGTACAAGTTGTTTAATGCATTTGTAAAAAATGAATAAATAAGTTATTATTATCATTTAGTAATAAGTTATCATTACTAAATATTTGTTTATACCTTTGTTCATCATTCATGTAAACTACTGTATATGTAAATGCTGATTCATGTACCAAGAAGAAACAATACAGAGAAGTGAGAATAATTTTGCACCTCAAACTGTACAGGTGCAGGACAGAATGATTAATCAAAATCAATAAAATTATGTCCACAAATCTGGTATATTACCTTGTTGACCATATTTTTTACCGATTTACCTTTGTAAATAAACGATGCACTGTTTCTGCATTACAAGCTTTGGCGTGTCTGCATTGTAAAAGTACAGGTTGAACATGTGAGAGAGTGCCTCTGCAATGATTTGGGATGCCACATTAAAGGATAAGTTCATGATTAAGGAATGATTCATTTTTAAAGTTTGAAGTAAAAGTCTTCATTGTAGCATTTAGATAAAAAATGCCTTGTGACCCTACATCCTAAAGGACATAGACCATCTGTTATAAGTTGTTGTAACGCCCAGCCCAGTGTGGGGTGGCGTAACGGAGACTTGAGAATGGACTCCATGTATACAGTATGATTATTTCATGTATATGTGTTTCAATCAATGCAGTGCATGGTGTTTTTAGTTCCTTGTTTTCCATTTAAATATGTATAAATGTCCCTTTAAAGGACTACTCTGGCGCAAAATGAACCTAGGTGTTTATAAGACATTGCTCCCGAGTCTACAAGCCAGCCGCCATCTTCGGAAACAGACTTGATCAGTCAAATCACAAACTCTGTGCTACGTGAGCTGAACTGTGACTTGAAATCGTCAATGGCAAGAAGTTTTGCGGTCATTCATGCAGATCAATGAGCAAAACTCACAGCTGGCAATGCAAACACACAAATTGCTTACAGTTCAGCTCACAGAGTTTGTGGTTTGACTGATCAAGTCTGTTTCCAAAGATGGCGGCTGGCTTGTAGACACGAACGGTAATGCCTTTTAAACTATATTTTTAATAAACTGTCTGTACATTTACAAAGTTCCCAATGCTTCATTTAGCATGTAGGGACTCTCATTATGCGACCATGGAAGTGTGGTGCTATTTTGAGCCTTGTTAGTGGTCTATAATAGCAATTTATTGTGTGTGACACTTCTCTCTCAGTTTGGCATGTTTGTAGGCTAGGGTTTACGTTAGGGTATACTGGTATCTTGCAGATCTGATTAGTACCAGCGTTCAGCCGTGTTAGAGTAGCTAGTTAGGTCTTTCCATATAAGCTGGCCAAACTGGGAAGAGGTGTTGGTCATTGATGTTTAAAGTATTGTGATTATCTGTTGGTGGGAATCTCTGGGATCTAGCAGCTCTGTCAGTATATGTCAGTTGTGAAAAGGGTGTGGGTAGTTAAGGTTTATGCGTACGCTCTATACTGTTATGTTAGCTCAATGTTCGTGCCGCTGATAAGAGCATGTACGCTATCTAAGTATTATTGTTCTGCAATCTACTGCTTTGTTCGCCTGCAACTACACAGTACTGGACTGCTTCAAAATGCAGGGGATTGCATGCTCATCTTTTATTTAAACAAACCAAAGTGATATTAGATGCATAACGTATATATCTAGCCTACTATGCTCTGACGCGGCATAGATGCAAAGCTAAGTACAGAGCGTACGCCTGGCTCTACCATCAATGTGAACTACTTACAAGGCGATTAAAACTCAACTCATAATGGTTATTCATAATGTCCCTCAACTCACTCCATATAATAAATAGCAACACAGTTACTTGTGCTCAAACCACAAAACAGAGATCTGAACCTTCAATGACGCAAGCCTTTTCTGGAATACAATACAGTTTTTTGTGGTTTCAAAACCACAGCTTTTTCTTAGCAATTTGGACATTTGTTCACACGAAAACGCTTTTTTGAAAGCTCCGGCTAGGGTGAAGTTTTTTAGAAACTCCCGTTACAGTGTTGTCATGTGGACAGTGAAAATTGAGATTTTGGCTTGTGACGTCTGAGTGTGAGCTGTTATATCCTTTGTTTGACATCAGATTGTGCGCCACTATCTTCATTGTTTACATGAGGAGAGTCTGTGCAATGGCGGACATAGCCAAAATATTGCTGCTAATAACTGTGCTAACAGGGCTTATAACATATATACAGATACATGCTCAGTTATCCCATTATATTACTGAACACAGACCTAGCCGCCATCATCTTCTGATTGGCCAACCTGGCTTTACGGTTAGGGTTATATCACCACCTGTTGGTTTGGCATGCTCTTGACAGCGCTTAATTGGGCGTTTTTGCATTTTTAATGTAGACAGATTTTTTACAATGCATACAATGCTTGTATGGACAAGATTTTTTTAAAGAAAGGAAAAAAAACTCTGTTTACAAAAATCCACATGTACTTGTGGACAAGGCCTTAAAGAACTCATTCAGCACATCTGACTATGTGACAAATTCCAGTGAGAAACTGTGATAAAAAGAAGAGATGTAGGGTTAAGGCTGATACAGAGTCGACACGGGTAGATACGTATGCATGGGCGGTGTCTTGTTTTCAAGGTGCAGACTTTAAACACCTTGAGGTTAAAAAACCCTGTTGCATTTCATCCAGTATGGGATTCCGTCTAGTAGTGTATAAAAATCTAATAGATGTGGCTATGGCATGTGTGCCAGAGTATATTTTCAGTTTGGAATTTAGAGTGAGACTTGGCCGGTATGGCGTAGCTGCTTGTGTAATCTGCCTATTTATTAAATATTTAAATATCTGCCTAATATTAAAACATTTTATGATTTTTTATTTATCTATGTTTTATTTCTAACTGGCAGGTTGACTGAGAACATATTCTCATTTGCAGCAGCGGCCTGAAAAGATATTCCCATATTCCTCATATTTTACAATATTAAGTTCAACTGAGTGAGTAGGAACACTTAAGTGGTAGGCCATGACATTCCCTGGGGTATAAACATGAGGTGACACACAAGCTAAATACCAATAGTCAGCCATCACTATGGGAAATATCTCAGAATACAGAAATATATGCATCAAAAGGCTGCTGAGCTGCACAAATCAGAAAAAGGATATATGAAAATATCTCAATGTAAGATGGGTCCAGTGGTAAAAGTATTTCCAAGGATCTCAATTGGAGAATTACAGAAGTTAGTTTGTTCTTGGGTTCAGAATGTCTCCAAATCTACAATCAGACACCACATCTATTATCATGAGGGTTGGCAGAAATAAGTCTTTGTTGTCAATTCACTAATTGAAGTGCCTACTGTTTGCCAAACACCCCTGGCAGTTTGAGTGGGAACAGGTTTCATGGATAGTTAAGGCCATACAAGGCCTTATGGAATTAAACAGCAGAAGTGGGTTTGGTGTAGACAGCAAGATAGCTATGCAGAAAAGTACCTCATCCCCACGTAAAGTATTGTTGTGGTTCTGTTCTTCCAAAGGCCCTGGCTAACTTGGATTCCTTCAAGTACAGGCAGATGTTAAAACCTGACCTCCACTCATAGGAAGCTTAAACCAGGTCATGTTTGGATTTTCCAGCAGCAAAACAATCCAAAGCATACCTCAAAATCAACACCAAAATGCTTCACTGATATCTCTCTAAAAAAAATAAAGGTTTTGCAATGGCTATTGCAGTCCATGACCCAAATAGGATCTGGGGCCTCATTTATAAAATTGTGCGGTTGAATTGCGTCAAAAGTGGCGTACAGACAAAATATAGGACATGCGTACGCAAAGAAATATTCCGATTTATAAAACTGTGCGGATGCACGTCCTACATGTCACTCCCATAGTTGGCCATAAATAAGCAGTGAAATGCCCCTAAATTGATATTCATTGATTGAGAAATCATGACAAACACAGAGGAAAACCAAAAAAGCAACTTGGCGAGGTTGAAAAGAGAAGTAAAATGTTGTTTGAAGGGCACAGTGTGCCTATTACTAATGCCCGAAAAGGCGTGGGGTGGCAAAAGGTTGTAGACACTATGAATGCCGCAGCCTCAGAAAGTCGGACCTTGGCTGAAATAAAAAAGTGGTCAGATATCAGTCAATGTCAAAAAGCGTCTAGCGCTTCATTGCGAAAGTGTATCTGCCACCGGTGGGGGAAAAATGGTTACATTAGAGCAACATGTCTGCATAACAAATGATTTAGACATTGGTGGAATTAAAATGCTTTTGATTAATGAAAGCATTTTCATTCTCATTCGGTGCCCTTAGAACAGGGGTAGGTAAACTACAGCCTTTGATCCTACAAAATGTGTTTTTGTTTGCCTGTTCACCCGCCATGTACGAGAACTTTATGTAATTATGCGACAAGCCTATTATACCGATTATACCGACTAACATGCCTGGCATAACCCGGCTAAGGGTTGGCTGAGATATATCCCTGACCTGTTAGTCAAATCCATCTGGAAAGTGCAAGTCCCCAGAAATCCTGTTATGAGTGTTATGAAAGGCGCCACAAAATAATATGCATTATTAGGCTATTATTATTATTATTATTATTATTATTATTATTATCTTCTAATGCAAGATCAGCCAGTGTGCGTCATTACGCATTGTGATGGCATGGCTTTTTATAACCATCCATTTGATTGTATCTGATAATCTACAGATGTCATTATTAATCTAATTGGAAATAGTTCTGGGCAAATGGAATTTATTGCACCTTTCAAAATGGTTAAGACATGCGTCACAATAGAACACATTTAAAAATAAACGAACAAAATGCATATAAATGAACAGTATGTATCTGTAGCTGATTACGACATTTATAATATGAAAATAACTATCCCCAATGGACAATTAAGACTATCTATCTATTATCTATTTATTATCCATCACCATCTATTTATCTTTCTATCTGCTCCGCCAGACAGACATCGACAAGAATATCAGTTTTAAACATGATTTTTGTTCTGTTTACAGTATTATTTATTTTTTATATGAGGATGAATTACATAACATGCCAATATAATTACATATTATATTTGAGTGTTCTTTTCGCAAATATGTCTTCATTTGCATTTACGTTACAATCTTTCTTTATGTTGTTTCTTTTTTACTGCAGGCTGTTAATTGTAAGCATGGCTTTGTGAAATCTTCATACTATTAATGAGAGGCAGTATTTTGATTTGTTTTACCATCGCTCTGCAATTTCAGACAGATCTACGTGTTTCGTCCATCTGCCGACGGTTTCGCCATTTCTCATTTCACCTGTTGTTGTGCGTACGCCTGGGTCAGAGTTGCCGTGAAGGACCGCACATTTTCCCGTCAAGTTTGCTTTTTATAAATCCCAATTATTGCGTAGAGATCAGCGTACGTGTTCCTTTGTGCGTACGCCACATTTATGAATGAGGCCCTTGGACCTGTAGGATCTGGAAAGAGATCCTTTATTGAAGAGTGGTCTCTGATCTTGCATTAGAGTGGATGCAAGTGGAAATGGATGGACTAAGAGTCTGAATCAAATAAAGTGAATATGTTGACTGAGGGTGTGTGAATTTATTAAGTGACAGTTTTAGATGGCTTGGGGTTACAAAAATGTTCAGCCTCTGTCCATGGTGTGGTGCTCCTGAACCATCTGTGTCTGCTATTTGGAAGCAGCATGGACGTCCCGTGGCTTGGTTGGCTAAGATCCTTGATATTTTTCCAAGCCTTCTCTGTGATTTGTGCAACCCTTCCAAAGTACTTGTTGACATGGAGGTGGTGTCTAAGATGCCATGGTTTGCAGGTAGTTGTGTAGGAAAGTGTGTAATTAAATAGTAAACATATGTATTAATAACCATACATAACACCACTGAAGTGGCAGTTAAATAAAAAAAATGAATCAACTATGTAAAACAAACATGAGAGTTGTGTAAGCTATAGGCACACGGCTGGTAAATAAAATAACTAAGCTGTGAACGCTGGTATACATTTGGGGCATAACCAACAAAGAAACCAAACACTGTGGCTTATTTGGGCATAAATACACAATGAAACAAGACATAGGAAACATACACAAAACTCACAAAGGCAATCTGGAGCATGGAGACATGAAACACGTAACAGGAAACAATGACTGACAATGACTGTGGGAGCAGAGGGAGCTAAATACACATACTAATTGGGGATGGATCCAGGTGTGAGTAATAGAAAAAGACATGTCAGAGTGCAGATTAATGGAGGAAATGGAAGTTAAATAGTACAGTATAAGTCAAATGAAGATCTGTAAGATCAAGAAAAATATCACTAGCCCAAAAACTGGTCAGATCTGTACAACAGAACTCACAGGTCACTGACACAGGTTAGCTGACACCTGAGTAGTTATTCACAGGTCCACAGTACAGAGTTCCTTACACAATAAAAGAAGTTGCATGGGAGAATTTTTAGTATGAAGCCTTTTCTAAATCCTCATCACAATACTCACTTTTGGAACAGTGTTCTTTAGATTGATGAACTTTTTAGTAAAGAACAAATGTTTGGAGAATAAAATATAAGCATTTTAAGAAACTAACACCTTGCCAACAGTTAAGGATGGGGGATAATGCATTATGCTTTGTGGTTGTGTGGCAGCCAGTGGAACTTGTAATATTGTGTAAGGAACATTTGATTCTACTACTGTAAGTATCAAGAAATCCTACGAGCTAATGTCCGACACTCAGTCAGTATACAGAAGCTGAAAACAGCAAAAAAATCATATTTGAAAAACTCAGAGCTGGCTACCGAAACCTTTGTGGGACAGTTAAATCTCCCAAAGGTGGTGCAACCTGGTAATTAGTGATAGTGTGCCCATATCTTTGCACATGATATGTTCACTTTTGTCTAATACTTTTAACCTGGAAATTTCTAATAAATACTAATCCTGTATAAACATATCCAGAAGGGTTTCATGTTTCACCTTGTACCATGTAGCGGTCAACTTTTTATAGGCAGGACGTTTCTGTACAGATTCATGAACAAACAACCAGGGTCTGGCCCTTCTAAAAGTTGAATAGTCCCAGCCAACAGAAGTGTACAAAAGGAAATGATGTGTGTGGAATTTTGTACAAGTCAAAACGTGCAATGCTGCATGATACAATACATCCAACTGTTTCAACACCTATGCTGACCCATGCATATATAGAACACAATACTCAAGCACTGACATAAATTTGGCCTGTACAATTTCCTTTCTATGCTGTGATACTTATTTATAGAGAAGAACTATTCTCATTATCAACCTCTTCTTCATATATACTTTATATATTACTACCTAACAACAGTCAGAGGTATGTAAAGGTACTGTAGGTACACATTCTAAAAGAGACATTTTTGGACCTTAAAAATTGCATAAACAGTACATTACTAACTAGTGGTTTTATACATTGGCGATAGATGATGAAGGTATTTTACCAGGATTACAATGACATAAGTATTTATAATATATAGATACATTTTGGAATTGTCTAATCAAAGATCAGACCTAAACCCTTGAAATGTTGTGGCAAGATCTGAATGCAAAAGAAAGCTTCGTAAAAGTAACTGAGTTGAAACACTTCTGAAGGATATGTTTGATTACAGTTATTGCTGCCAAAGGTTTTTTAATCAGATATTGAGTGATGACTTTTTCACATTGGGGGATTGGGTGTTGAATATATTCCTTTAATAAAGCAAATGACATACAGTATGTATCCGATGTTGATGTTATTTGTCAATTTATCTAATATTAGATTTTTGTGGTAGATCTTATAACAATCGGTGTCAACGACATGTAAAAATGCAGAAAATTACCTACAGTAGATGCAAATACTTTTCACTGCACTGTATTTTGTTGGGAGTGTAAGACATTGCTATTCTACTGTTCTCTATTTTTCATGTAAGACATACTGAATATGGCCTAAACAAAACGTATTGCCACGGAATGATGAGGATCCATATATGTCTCAGTATTGTCTTTTATCTCAGGGGAGAAGACAACGATTAGTGAGGCTTTTAGATTAGCGAAACCCTTGAGGTGTCTGGTGTCCCTGACTCCTCCAGTAATCCTGGTATAATGCCCTCTCCTATCTATCGTCATCTGAAATCCATACAGGGTTGGGAGAGCCAACGCAACTGAATCATGATCATGACAGTGGTGTCCATCGTGATAATTACAACATGATCTTAGGACTAGCATTACACACTGAAGTGAATTTCATTGTCTTTTAAAAAACTGACACATCAGTTTAAACAAAAATATCTTATTGACATAAAACTTTGAAATAATGGCTATTGGGGTAATAATTGGAAATAAATGAAGCTATCGATCATACTAAAGCAAAGGCGCAGGAAAATAAATGACTGCAGGTGTTCATATTTTTACCATTAATAGCTGAATAATTGGCCAAATTAGTGTGCTCACTGATAAAATATGGGTAGAGACATTTGAAGCAAGCCTTTGTCTCTTAGGAAGGGAGCATTGTGTACTTGAGTAATGAACAATAACATAGCTCAGCCTATATAATATACTTGTTGTTTACAAGGTTTTTTTAAAGAGCTGAATGACCTGGACATTTTTTTCCCCACTGACTGTTTCTCATGATATTTTCCTCAATATATATTTTGTCGATTGATTTACAGTATCTGTTTTGTAATTAAATATAGCATGGATTGCACATTGCTGTTAGTTACATTATTAGTAGTGCTGTTATAATAAAGGATAATTTATTTTCCTGATTTGTACATTTACCGTACATTCATGAGTTTGCAACACAGATCTTTATGACTCTTATCTTCTTTTTCTCCAGATTACTCTATGGGTCTGGGTGGATTGTCACCAACATGTACAGATCACTGGAACTCTGAGCGCACTGTTTCTCCCTCTCCACCCCTGGACATCCACTGTCCCTGAAGATTTCCCCTGGACCAAAAGACAGTGTGAGGTTAATCAAAACTAAGCATTCAAACTAGAACCTCATCTTACTTATTAATTTGTTACCCATGATGACCACTTTACTTTCCTATGCTTTTCCCGGGCCCCTGGTGACATTCCAAGACCCTATGCCATCGTCATTGCTTCTACTGTTGCTGCTACAACACTATAGTCCATCCCTGTCTGCTTCCTCGGGACCTGAGTCAGACACCTGCTCCACACTGGTCCAGAGTCGATTCTTTGGCCATTTCCTTTCCTCCTCCACCTTCCCGATGGCACCCTGCTCTTGGACACTCCAGAATCCGGACCCCCGCAGATATACCATCTTTATCAAGGTCACCAAACCTACCTCTGCATCAGACTGTGTTCCTAGACAACTTCGCACATTCCAATTTGATTCATTCCTAGAGACCACACGTACCTACCTGGGTATGGAAAGCTTTGATGAGGTGGTCAAGCTCTGTGACTCCTCATCTCCTGTGGCATTTCTAGAAGCAGGGAAACAGTTCCTACAAATGCGGAAGGGGCCAATCCGGGACAGTGTGACCAACACAAACCCCAGCTCTGGTGAAGAAAGGGACTTTAAGATGGAATACCTGGTGGTAGGGAAGCGTAACCCAAGCATGGCAGCATGCCAGATGTTGTGCCAGTGGCTTGAAGACTGCTTGGCATCCAGCACCTCCAACAGGCCCTGTGGCATCATGCAGACTCCCTGCCTGTGCTGGGAAACCTCTCCTCAACAGCTCAGTGAGGTGGACGGGTGCTACCGGAATGGGGTCTACCTGGAGAACTGCCTTCCCAGCGCCAAAGAGAAGAGTGTTGCTGAGAACAATGGTGAGTGGAATAGTATTTTTTTTCTTCATTAGCATTTGTGGAAATGTTTTTGTAGCATTTTGTGATTTCAAGAGGGCTTGTGGTAAAAACATGTGGCTCTCTTGGTCAGTATTTGCCATTTCATTTGAACTGAGGGGAATATATGGTCTAGGCCAATCTATAGTGACAAGAAAATTATGTGAAACCTTTGATTTCCTTTCAACAACACTAGACAGTCTGCTTAAACTGACAACATGCTCATCAATGTATTTTTCTTGTCTGTTTTGAATAGAACATTTAAACATTCACAGTACACATTGGAAAAAGTATGTGAACCTCTAAGCCACAGGTGTCAAACTGGTTCCATAGAGGGCCTAGTGTCTGCAGGTTTTGCTCTTACCTTGTCATGACAGCTTGATTAGGTGACTAATTGGTTAGGATCTCCTCACACCTGGAAGTCTTGGTCTTAGTTGGGCACTAAATGAAAGGAAAGACCAAAAACTGGCATACACTAGGCCTGTAATGGTCGAGATCGATTGAATCGATCAAAGCAGGATACACAGTGTGTGCATAACAGTCCTTTTAGTACCTTTTAGAAACCTCACAATAATTTAGAAAAGGCACGCAGGCCTGCACACACTTGAATAGTGTCTGAGATAGGCACTCGCCTGAATAAACAAGAGATACCAGGAAAATACAGACTGGCTAGAATAACCATATAACAAACTGGGTAGAGCATCTGCTCGACAGATTGACATATAGAGACAAGAACAAAACAGCGACCTCCACATTGACAATGAAGCACACAGCTGGGAAAGCACAGAAACTATATCGGGATATTGATGAGCAAACCTAAAACTGGTGAGAACATTAATGATGAAACTATGTACAGCTTTGTGCGCATAGAGCTGGATAGAGGGAGTCCTGAATGACTCTTGCATGACTGCAAGGGCACAGTGCAGAATTTGAAATGAGATTAAGAAGAATCTCAGTGTCAGCTAAAGACCGACAAACATTTGTGTCAATCTATGTTGATGAGTTTACATATTTGTAAAACATTAGAGAAAATCTTTGTTAATGGGAGGACACCAAAGTTGAGTTGTTTATAAGAAACCCACATCACTATGAGTGGAGATAAAAGGCAATCACACCGATATGAAAACCTTAACCTAACAGTAAAGTGTGGTGGAGGTGGCATTAGGGTTTGGGTCTGCTTTGCTGCCTCAGAGCCAGGACAGTTTGTTGTCATTAGAGAAATTATGAATTCCCAAGTTTATAAACACATTTTCCAGGAGAATGTATGGTCATATGTCCTCCCATTCAAACTAAACAGAAGTTTGGTGATGTAACATGACAGTGACTAAAAGCACTGAAATTAATCAGGCATAGAATGGCTAAACAGAAGAAAATAAACCTTCTCGAGTGGTCCAGTTAAAGTCCTCACCTCAACCTGATTGACAAACTGTGACGCTAGTTTTGTGATCTGATCTGCAATTCCAGGAAACATTTAAGGTTATTTTCCACCCTGCAGTGTCAATGTTTACTTTGCGTTTCCACTACAAACATGAACTATACTTACTATGTGTTACTATTTTAAGTAGATTGTGTTTGTCTATTGCTGTGATTTAGATGGAGATTTGACCACATTTTATGACAAATTTATTCAGAAAGTTTACATATTTTTTCTTGCCAATGTTTACGGAGCAATTAGCCTGGCATTGTACCACGTAGATATAGTTAAGTAAGCTCTCTTCAAACATAGCAATTGATAAAAACAAAAAAACATTCCCTGATAATTTCTGGACAATATTGGGAAAAGGTTGTTCCAAATGACTCTGGATGACTCAATAAAGCAGGAGAGCCTTGAAGGATCATAGAAAGAGGCAGTAGAACAAAAGCTGAGACACAAAACTGGTGGTTTAATGTTTCAGTTGATGGGTTCTGAGCTGTATGACCTTGGCAGGTCAACATTGTGTCTGTGGATCCAGAGAGGGACACTGGATCGGCCTTAGGGAGATTAGGACTTGGTAGGAGTATCTGGGTGTGGTATGCTCCGAATGGGGGTGGGAGTTACTGAGTGTTATATTACTCTGACTTTAGTCTGAAGACTGCTGCATGGGCCATATTATTTAGTTATGTGGCTGATCCAAGCAAGGGAGATGATATGGATGTGATAAATGATCTTGACATTTAAACTGCAATTTTGTTAGTTGTTTTCCCTTTTAACAGAAAAGGTAAGGGCCAAATAAATAAATACCCTTTTTGCTTTTTAAAATAAATGCGTAATTTCACCGGATTTAAATTGACTAAATGTATTTGGTATTCATCATTCGTTATTTCACATTCAGTAGAACGGAAACTTTGATTTTAATGTGAGACGAAGAATATTATATACTATATACGTAAATAATTTAAATAGTAAAATAAATGAAAATGGCCTGGACAAAAACATTGGGATCCTTAATGTAATATTTTGTTCCACAGACTTTGGAGAGAATGGCTTCAATGAAGTGCTTTCTGTCGCTCTGAATGAGCAAACAATTCCAGTTAAATCAGGTTATATGGGTGTGTTTACCCAACGGCGAGATTCAACACTTTCCACATCAGTGGGATATTTACTTTAGGTCAGGACTCACACAAGGTCACTTTGGACAATGTTTTTTTCTCATCCATTCTTGGGCGCTTTTCGAGGTATGTTTTGGGTTCTATGAATTGCGATTTCCCAAAGGATATTCTAGCAGAAAGACTGTGGCTTGACCACAAGCGTTTTGGCAAAATCCAGTCCGGCTTTTTTATCCTTCTCTTTTAGTAGTAGGCTCTTCTACTCCATTTTTATGAGTTTTTTTCATTCAGAAATCGACGGATGATGTGACTCAACCGTTGCACCTTGAGCTTGAATGTCATCTTGGATCTGTTTTGATGTTTACCTTGATTCTTTCTCCAGCATTTAAATACATTTCCATCTTGGGTCAATTCTCCTCTTGTGGCCAATGCACATAGTTGTTGGCTACAGTCCCATGGGTCTTTAACTTCATAATAATATTGGCAACAGTGCTCACAGGAAGGTCTCTAGAGATGGACTTGCAGATTTCCGTTGACCATGCTTTGCCCATCCTTCTTTCTCACCTCCTCAGAAAACTCTGGTTTTAGTTCTCTTTTGATGTTTAAACTGGCTGAATGAGTGAGTATGCGATTGAAGACAGCTGTGATACAAATTAAAACAGAATGGTCTTTTTGAGGTTTCACTACAATACAAAAATAATAACATATATCTTCTAAAGGGTATCAAGAATATTTTCCAGGTCAGTTTTTACATCTTTTTATGCTTCTTTGTCTTTATCCTCTGCAAACCATGTATACTACCTGTTTTCATGGCAAATACATGCATGGGTAACCACACGTAATGGAAATTTCACCACATTACGTAGACACACTTTTCAGAGAATAGACCAATCGGTTAAAATTGAAAGTACTTGGGGAATGTTTAGTTCAGACATAACATTATACTGTAGGTTATTGAGGTTAATGTTAAGGTAAGGTGAGGTTAAGTTTAGGGTTAGGTAAAGGTAAACGTACTTCTCTACATAAACATACAAGTCTTTACATTTTCATGGCTCCAAAAACAAACACGTGCAAATTTCTTGTTTGGTAAAATATTTTAAGTATCACCATGAGTACAACCTATTGTATATGGATGACAACAGGGCAAATGCTACATTATCTGAATTGAATGTAGGGATACCAACTTAGGCCACTTCTGTATATAGTACACAATATCCAGGATCTTTGTTTTGTTCAACAGTTAAACCAGTAGCCAAAAATCCTGGAATGCATTCTTAGCTACATTGCAATAGGAAAAAACAGTCATAACATGTAGTATAAATTAAATGTCCATGATCCAAACCAACCACAGGGCTAGCATCCGGTTTGGTAAAGTGATGCAAATGCGGAAGTGCCTTAAACCTGCATTCTATCTGAATTCCAGCTGGGGGCGACACATGCGGTTGCAAAAGGAGGTTGGATTCTGTGGAAGTCTATGAGAAAACAAGCCACTTCTCACTTGATTTATTACCTCAGTATTTTTATAATGAGTTAATGGTCTCAATTGGTAGTTTCTAGTCTTCTGCAATACAAAATTATGTTAATGTTTTGAATTATGGTCTCGTTGATTTTAAAATAAAGCATGGGGTGTTTAAGGGCGTGGCGATGTATTGGTAGCCTAATAATGTCTTGTTCAGCGTTGTACGACGAGACACTCAAAGGAGTTGGCAGTTCAGTTTTTCCAGTAAGAAACATTACATTTTGTTTTAAAACAGTTTTTCGTTAAATTTCAACATTCCTTATCAAAATGTTAGGCATTCTTTGCAGAATAGATTGATGCAGTTCAATGAATGATTCATATAAGTAATGGTAGTAAAATAATAGGTTTCTGATATGAAATCAAAGACTATACATGATTTTCTACCTTCAGCCAGTCCAGGGATTGTGCACTTGTCTAAGTTTAAAGATCAAATGGGCACTATGTTTATTTTACTCTCTTTACTTATCAAAGTGTTAGGCATTCTTTGCAGAATAGATTGATGCAGTTCAATGAATGATTCATATAAATAATGGTAGTAAAATAATAGGTTTCTGATATGAAATCAAAGACTCCACATTATTTTCTACCTTCAGCAAGTCCTGGCATTGGCATTGTTATAAATTTAAAGATCAAACGGGCACTATGTATATCTTACTCTCCACTTGGTATAAAGTGGAATTTCTGCAGCAATAATTAAGTTTCAAACTAAATTAATTTCATCAAATTCCTAACATAAAAAGTTGTATTACAAAATGTAAATATAATCTGTGACTATTATACAGCCAGAGAAATTTGCCTTCAAATTCCTCCTGTGTTTAAACAAAACAAGGATATTTTCGGCTATGGAGTTCTAATACTAGCCGACTCTAACTGGCAAAACATTGAGGGGGCATTTCAAAGAAGTTCCTTTAGAAGTGTGTCAACATTTATAGCCTCATACATTTCCTATTGTTTCTCCAAGTATTTGAGTCTGTACTTGAAATTAAACATTATTAAAATGCTGCATCTTAAGCAAGGGGGTTGACTTGGACCCGGAAGTTGAAGCAGCCCTGGATGGATTCTGATGCTATTGTACCTGGCTATCACCTCACGTTAGCATTCCATAGACTCCCATTCATTTTAGGGTCACTTTGACAGCTAATAAATTTACATCTGAAGCGTTTAACAACTCAATTTGTCCATTTTGTCCATATTTGTTTATTTCTAAAGAAACAGGACAATGTATAAAAAGCTCCATTACCTTGTATCTCACGTTATGGCCCCGTAGCAGCTGTTTTTGTGAAAATATGCTAACTGTTGTGTCATAACCACAAGACTTTCTGTCGCTCAGTAGAGAAATGACCAAACAGTCCAGGAGAAGCTCGCAGGCATACAGTCAAGAGAGAAGCCCATACAGAGTCCATGAAAAGCATCGGAACAAAATATTTCAGAAACATTTTGATGGATTGGAAATACTTAAGCTGTATTTCGTGACAAAAAATCTCTATGAGAAATTTAGATGGGACAATTATTCCCTACACCAGGGTTATTCAACTCTTTGCCTACAGATTTTCTGTTCCACGTTCAGGCCAACATGTTGTGTTGTCAACATTTGTTTGCTTTGTTAATGTTGTTTTGATGTGCCCTCCTGGGCCAACGTAGGTCAAGATTACACACAGAGTTACACATGAAAATAAACAAAGTAGAAAATCCAGGATACTCAAAGTATTCAGTAGAGAATCTAATTTCAGTAGGTAAATAAGTGCACCAAAGTGGCAGAGCAATAACAATGGATCACTAACATCGGAGCATAACTGTGCAAATAATAACGTGCAAAATAACTGAGACATAAACGCAGGCAGCATAAATCAAAACCATATACAGCGGATTAATATCAAAGAAAAGTAACACATTGGTAAAAATTTTACGTTGATTGGCCTTCACACAGTAAAAAGGTGGCCTCAATTTGAAATTTATGTTTACATTCAAAGTGAGGATAGTAAGTAGACATTTTCGAACAGAAAATAGTTTTTCACCCCGAAATTGGATAATATAAATATCCCTAATGATAAAAGTAAACAGCTAGATGGTGGAAAATAGAATCTGTATTCGCCAGGGCACAGGTTCAAAACAAAGTGCCGGTGAAAGGGAGAAGCCAGTACCACCCCCAGAGGCTATGGCTGCCTTTCCAACGTTGCCGAGACCATCGATTAATGAGGCCGCTCAGCCCAGCTGCAGCAAAGGCAACTGAACAACGGTCTTGCATCTGGTGACACCGAGGGGTCTACAGTCACACAGCCTAGACTTAAAGCCCCATTAATACAGCCTTGCAAGTGCCTGGCGACCTAAGTAAAGATGTGTATTATAATGTCGGCCTTGTCAGTTTGGAATTGTTGTGTTATTTGAATAGTTTTGGAAATGGGAAATAAATTCTTGATTAGTTTTGCTACCTAGTCTACTGCATGATTTAGGTTAAGTGGTGGGATTAAATTTGAAATGTTTGGTTGATAGTATCGTCAAATTTATTGATGTTGTTATGGTAGAATGTCTATTGCATTACATTGATGAAGGTAGGTAGATTTAGAGAAATAATTTAGTAACTAGGTAGTGACGTGATCTTTCACAGTAATAATTAGCAACATTTTTCTTCACATAAAGTGGTAGGCGCCTGCATAGCTGTGTAGGGTTATCAACATTTTTTTTTCCAACAGTGTATATAATCACTGCTGTAAAGCAGTACACTGAAAATTATAAGTTTAAGTATTTTCATGATATTGAGTTAGTCATAAACATAGAATGCCTTGTGTTCATGATTATATATAATATACACACATATATACGGTATACCTTATATCATCAGCGGGCCACACATTTTACACTTAGGCCTTCAGCACTATCTTCCCGTAATTAAAACACAATCTAATAACCTCCCAATAACACTAAGGCTATAGGCTATGTCATTTGACATAACCACCCTATATTCACAGTGACAATAACCTTTATTGAGTGGAATAAACTGATTTAACACTCGGCACAACTTTAGACTTACACCACACTAATTGTCATGACATGACTGAAACCATCAAGAATGTAATGCAGAATGACAGGATGCTGTATCACACATAGCCATCGCATAGCCCAAATCAATGTGACAGGATGGTGCATCACACATCGCCATTGCATACCCCAAATCAATGTCCTTACCAATTAAACAAGAACAAATTCCCAACAACCAGTCACATTTACTCATACGACCACTGCAAGCAAAAATGCCGGGAGGAACAACACAATAGCCAGCTAGACCACTGAATCTGACTATGCTTCACACCAGCAGCAATGATCTAAAGCAAGCAAAATAATAACAATAATACATAGTTATTAACAGACCCGGTGCCAGGATGAAGTTGTCAGTTTATCGATTCCCCTGCATTGTTTCAGTCCTAAATTTAACTGATACAAAAACATGCACTAAGCCCTGTTAAGAACCCTTATGTTGCAGGCCTGGCTAGTAAAAAGACATTAAACTCCATCTAACTTACCAAAGCTGCTTATTATTTGAAGACAAAGTCCATCCTCCCTTCTTTAAAAAAGAGACTCCTATGACAGTGTTGTAATGCACATATTTGCGTTTAAGTTCCGATAAAAAGTATATTTCTATCACCATGGAGGCCAGTGCTGACAGTCAATCCTGCCCAGTACTACTTCTAGAATATGTTTAGCCATTCGCACTGGAGTTGGTCAAAGATTTACATTTTCTAACTTTCCTTGAAATGTCCTGCTGGAAACCTTTTATTGTAAATTCACCACCAAAACCTATTTCTTCTCCATCTGTCATTCGGCGAACAGTAAAAATCTAACCAACAACTCTAAACCACTAAGGTACAAAACAAATGAAAATTTCAAACTACCGAAGACAGTGCTAGGACAGGTGTCAGCTAGTTCTTGTTCAGTTAGCTAACTGACACTCCTATCAGCAACATAAAAGATAATGACATAACGCTAGGCCAGTTAGAAGGCTCCAGTGTGTCAAAGAATACACCCAACATGGCAAACTCTAAATCAGATTGTTTAAATAATGTGACAATCAACAACATGGTCCAGTTCACTTCAACAGCAGAGAGGATTCACTCAAAATTTTGAAGGCATCCAGTTTACCCAGAGACAGCAAAGGTGAAAAATCTGATTGGATAAAAGCTATAATATGAGCTGCACTTGAAGCAACACAACTGAGGGAGAGAGGGTAGCAATGAAGTTACATTATTAGCAACCGTACATCTCAGAATTTCTCCCAAATTACGTTCTCAGGAAACTATTTTGAAAACCTGAGTTACGTTATATGCCGACATATTTAGGGCCTTTTTACGTTTGAACTGCACATTTTGTTATTATATTATTATATTTGTACTTCAATTACGTTGCTCCAGTACATTTCGTTTAGCGGAAATATGCGAGAACATTTCACACATTCCATACATTCCATAGCATTCTAAATTATATTGCAGTATTCACAGTTAAGGTTAGGTAAGAGGATACTAACGGTTAAGGTTAGGCATGAGGTTACTAACGGTTAAGGTAGGCAATAGGGTACAAACGGTTAGGGTTAGATATGACGCTACTGAGGTTAAGGTTAGGATTAAGGTTAGGGTTAACATTGCAAAAAACGACAATCGTCTGTCTGCATGACGCATGCAATGTAGAACAAAACACGCACAAAGTGCCGGTCTGGATTTGAACTCGCGAACACTGGCATGCAAGTCGCGGATTTATACGCCCATCCACCATCCCCAACCTCCGCCCTTGCAAAAACTGCGCTATTTACATGCTATGTCATGATTTTCATATGTTCATATTTAATGTTATTCGAGTGTTCAATTTAGTTCCCTACAAACGTAATTGACTCTCTCATACGTTCATATTTGACATATTTCCCTCAGAACGTATTTCATGTGATTTAGGGCTGGTAAATAGACTGATGGGACTGAACTTTGTGAAATACAGTGCATATAGGGTTAATGAAAACATATATTAATTTAATAGATACTTTTCTGATTCTGACTATCTTTAGGTCAGCAGAGAAGGCCTTGCTGGCCCTGATGGCTCACCATATGTTAGAAAAAAATTTGCCACCTCATTATTTTTAACTGCCTCCTCAGTCACTTCATCCTGGCACTGGGCCTGAATAATAATAGTACAATGCTAAAATTTGACATAGCCACATAATTAATATTTGTACAAAAATGCAAAAGTTAATACAGTTAAATGAATGTTGGTAATATTTAGCATAAATCAGGGATAACAAGCCTAAATAATATATTATCATAGCAAGATATATGTTTTGCTAGCTGAAAATACTCATTTTAGGTAGCAATAGGATGGGCTATTTGTTTTCTCTTTCCATATACAGTCCCTCTTTCAACAAATGTTAATAAGATTTACTTTTCTGAAAATGCTGTCAGCTTGACATCAATTTAAAATAATTTAGACAACCGGACAAAAGCACAGATAAATGTTATGAGCATTCTCAATTAACTGAGCTAATGTTAGCTAGATAACTTATTCAATTATCTCAGTTTGATGCATTAAATTTCTTGCTAATACCAGTTATTTTATTAGAAGAGAGGATAAATAGCTATTACATTTGTTTACCATGCCATTGAGAGTCACCTTGGTTTGTGAGATATCCAGTTACCTGATTTCTTTTTCACTCATAGGCTCACAGTGCCTAGCCCCTTCCCTGTTGCTGGCTTCAGCTGGTCTGTATTTTAAACAACTCAAACAAACATGTTGGGGCTGATTTAGACCAGATGAGAGTACATTTGTGAAGAAACTTCACAACATCACTTTCTGTTAGGGACATTTTCTTAATGTTATACAGTATATGTCATTGTTTTAAACATTCACACTCCCCTAGGGAATGATACACAGAACAGGGTTTGCATTAGGATAAAAGGCTGTAGTTGGTTAGATATGTGATGCTGCTGTGTGATCATGGTTTCCATCCCCATCTATGATAGACAGGATGTAGAATGATAACTGATTATCCATCCCTGAGGGAGGCTAGGGCTACTGTTTGCAATCAGGTTGGAACACTGTTCTCCCCTTTTCCCTCTCTTCCATCCATCCTCTTCTCCTGCTTTCTCCATCTCATCCTCTTATCAGCCTCTGGTCTCTTTTCTCAAAGCACCCAGCCCCCCCTCCAACCACATCTCCTCCTTCCTTCCCCCTGTCCATAATCTCCCCTTTACTTCTCTATCACTTCCTTTATCAGCCTCTGGTCAAGCCTCTTCCACCACATCCATTCCTCTTTTCCACCCTCCCCCTACCCAGGCCTATAGGCTGATTCCAGGCTGACGGAGGAGACTCAATGTAGAAGCCAGCCAAGCAGAGCTGATGTTGTGGGTAGTATCACATGGCGTCTTCTCCCCCATCTCCTCTTACTGCAACTAATGTTCCCTGTCGCCATGGTTCTTTTTCTCTTCTCCCTCTACTCTTTTCTCCTCACTTCCTCCTCTTTTGCGCCACACTAGGCCAGTTATCCTTCTTACATAAGCCAGCCTACGGTTTCCAACAGCGGGGTGTGGGATGTGCTGTTGGTGCCTGGAGGTGCATAAAACATATACTTGGCTGGGCACATATAGAAAAAGGTGTATTTTTCATAACGTTATTATCTTCTCTATCTCACACCAACACCCACTCTTTCTCTCTGTCTCACTGTGTTTCTCCCTATCACTGTATATCCCGGTGTGTTTCTATCTCTCTTTCAGAACAGGAAACTTTAATTATATCCCTACACCTCTGAACGAGTGACAATGGGACCCCAACTGAGCATGAGGGAGACTGTCAGTGGATGGATATCTAGATGGATAGATGTATGGAAGATAGATAAACTACGCTTTGTGAAAAGGGGCTGGAACCAAGAGTGGCCTGCTGTGCTAAGGAATGAGCAGAGAGGAGAGAGTAGGAATGAAAAATGACTATTATGGGATGGGCAGTGTGCAGTTGAGACTGATGGCTGGTCCAGAATCAATGCATATAAATAAGTATGCACGGGTGGAGTCTCATTTCCAAGGCGTGGTCTCTGAACATGTCGTTCTTGATAAAGGCATTGTTGCCTTTCAACTAGCATAGGAGTCTGCCTAGTAGTGTATAAACTCCTCAGCACTACTCTCCCTACATACGAAACATACTTGTAAGTTGCCAGCGTAGCTGCTTGCGCTGTAATACTTTTTTCAGGCACATGAAATTGCGTTAGCTTATGTCTGGTTAGTAACACGACATGCCCATTTCATAAGGAAAATTGACCCTAAAACCTTGCATTAGCTCTGACAGCATGGAATCTGGAACAGGATCTTGGACCTGTCTGAATTCAGCACACGATGAATGGATCCCCGTCGATCTCATCCTGTCTTCTCTCCACCGGCCCCCACCTTCACTGTAACCATCGCTCCACCTTGAATGTTTCTCCAGATATTTTCGCCTGTCAACACCTTTGTCCCATCCCCCACCCCGCTATCCCCCACCCCTCTCCACATGGATAGCAGATGTATGGAAACGTCATGTCTAACCGTTTGCCCTGAACAAGGTCATGCAGTTGGTGGGAAGGCATTGTTATGTGGAAGCAATGGGAGGTTGCCTTCATTTAAATGTGTGTGACAACAGAGAGGAGGAGTGCGTTCATTTTTTTCACTGCAAAAGACAGCAGGGAGGGCATTGACAAATTAAATGGTTGATTTGAGAGACAAGAGCAGGGAAAGAAACAAGGGAAAGGAGGAGGATTGTTCGATGAGTTCAAGGGGACTGGTAAGGACTGTGTGAGAAGATGGGGAAATATATTGTTTTTTGCATTTCCTATACATTGGTTTGATGTAAAACAGACACTTGTGACACACACACACACACACACAAACACACACAAACACACACACACACACACACACACACACACACACACACACACACACACACACACACACACACACACACACACACACACACACACACACACACACACACACACACACAGCTGCTTAGCTGTGAGGTTGCTAAACTAAGTGTTATAAAACCACTGCACCTAGAGGGAAAAACACTAATGCATTAACACATCGCTCCCCCACACACACACTACCCCACTCAATTTTTCTTTCTTTCCCTAGCTCACACTCTCATTGGGCAGCAAGTACCACACATTTGTCCCTCATGACAGAGAGTGGGTGGATGACAGTGTTGAGAGATACGCTAGAGAGTGTGGTGCAGTCCCCCAAAAGTATTTTAGGATACAACATCCGAACAAGTCTATAGAACATTTCTATCAGAAGAATGTAAAATGTGGAAATTGACATTAGAAAACAATGCCTCTACAACAATTGGAAAGGGCTTCATCATACAGCAAGACAATGAGTCAACATACTTGCATAGCAACAGGGGAGTTTCCCTAGCCCAGTAAGGGAAGATTTACCTTCTAACTATGTCACTCTCCATTCTACCTCTCCTTCCAACGTATTCGCATGGCTATACGTGGGTAACCGTACATAATGGAAATTCCGCTGCATTAGGGTAAGCTTAGAGTAAGTTGAGGTTAAGGTCAAGGTAAACTGCATTTTTTTACATTTCGTAACTGTACAAGGCTTTACTTTTCCCTGACTCTGTAAACGGTCACATGTACAAATGTTTTGATTTGTTTTACATATCGCCACGAGGACAGCCTGCTCCATCACGTTCTCTTCTCTCTCCCTTCTACCTCTCTGTTACTCTCTAATCCTAATTCCTTGCCACTCTACCCTTCTACCACCCCATCCTTACCATTATACCTCTCTGTCACCACACTTCTACCTCTGTACACACTGGAGATCCTCTGGGGTGACACATGGTGTGTAAAACCTCAGAATCCAGCAGGATACAGTAGATTGCTATGGGCTGAGTAGGGGAGAGGGACTAGCTGGCTAAAACATAACTCTGTACAACTCAAGCAAACGGCAAACTATGCAAATAAAGCAAACACAACTTGTAAAACAGGGAAACATATATTTGTGCAGGTTATCCCTGGTGCTATATTACAGTTCCCGAAAACAATTCCGCTACAGACCAGGAAAAACCTAGTTAAAGGTCAGTGGCATGTTATTCAGATGCTATTTTAAGGGTGCATGGTTGGCAATAATAGCATGTGCACAACCTGCATACACTTTGCTCCTCTCATCTACACAGATGCAGCAGTTCCCATTATTGCAACCCATACATAATTACAAGGAAAAATATTACCACACGAGGGAAATCATTGTGGTGACCAAAGATGTGAAAAAAATAGGCATACATCTAGTTGTAACGATACTCCTAAGGTATAAAAGGAACAATAATGTTTATTCTACACAGGGTTCAAATACAAGGCAGCAACAGCTCAGGCGAAGGTATAGAGGGAAATTTAAAACACAATATAGAATAAACAATGCACAGGTCAGGCCAGAATATCAATCCAAGAGTATAGGCAAAGGTACTAGGGATAATCCGAGACAAAATACTTAATAATCAATGCAGAGGTCAGGCCAGAATATCAATCCAAGAGTATAGACAAAGGTACTAGGGATAATCCGAGACAAAATAATTAATAATCAATGCAGAGGTCAGGCCAGAATAACAATACAAGAAATGAATGCTCAGTAGGAAGAAATCAATACTCACAATACCTCGCAAAGAGGCAATAGTGTGTGTGTCATATTTAGGACTAGGTGAGAGCAGGTGAATGGAATTTGGTTGATTAAGTGCAGGTTATGGGAAATGTAGTTCTGAGGAGGCAAGACCAGGGAAGCTGTAGTTCACAGGGAAGATGACCTGGGGAGTGGGAAATGTAGTTCTGAGGAAACTAGGAAGGGGAAGCTGTAGTTCTCTGGGAAGAGGAACTTAGAAACGTTACAGAATCCCCCCCCCCAAGGCGCAGCTCCAGAAGCGCCAAACAGCAACACGCCACCGGACACCAGGCGACAGAAGACCCAGGCAAGAGACCGTAGCGGCAGAAACCAGGGTGGCAGAGGAGCAGAACAGGCAGGTGGAGGGAGGCTCGGCTGGCCGGAAGGCGGAGGCAGCAGCAGCGGACCGGAGGGACGAAGCAGCAACGGCAGGCCAGAGGGCAGAAGCAGCAGCAGCAGACCGGAGGGACAAAGCAGCAACGGCGGGCTGGAGGGCGGAGGCAGCAGCAGCGGACCGGAGGGACGAAGCAGCAACGGCGGGCCGGAGGGCAAAGGCAGCAGCAGTAGACCGGACGGACGAAGAATCAACGGCGGTCCGGAGGATGGAGACAGCAGCGACGGGCTGGACGGCTGAGTCCGGGCAGGCGGAGGTCCGGCCGAGCAAGGTAGAAGCAAAGGCCGAGGCGGAGGCCAGGCAGGCGGCACCAGAGGCAGATTCCGGGCTGACAAAGGCAGAGTCAATGGCCCCGCGGGAGGCGGCTAGGCCGGATGGGGCGTCGAGGGCCGAGGCAAAGGCGGACCAGGCACTGGAACCACAGCAGACACAGGATCCTGGAAGAACATAGCACAAACAGACACAGACAAACAAACAGACACAGATAGGGGCAGGAAGACCGGGGCAGGCGTAAGCCCGGGGACTAGCACCGGAGCGGGGACATGGGCAGACACTGGCACGGGGACAGGAGCAGGACATGGCACTGGGAGAGGAGCAGGACATGGCACTGGGAGAGGAGCAGGACATGGCACTGGGAGAGGAGCAGGACATGGCACTGGGAGAGGAACAGGACATGGCACTGGGAGAGGAGCAGGCAATGGCACTGGGAGAGGAGCAGGCAATGGCATAGGGACTGGTGTAAACAAAGTCACAGAAGCAGACACCAGCTCAGGAACTAGGGCAGGCTCGTGGACAGGGTTAGGTACCAGGGAAGGGTCATGGTCAGGCAAGTGCACAGTGACAGGCAAGGGCACGGTGACAGGCACGGGCTTAGGGACTAGGGCAGGCACCGGGACTGAGTCAGGCACTGGCAAGGGGACTGGAGGAGGAACAAGGAAATGCTCTGGCTCAGGGACAAGGGCAGGCCTGGGGACTAGGCAAGGCTCAGGCTCGGGGACAAGGCAAGGCTCAGGTTCGGAGACAAGGCAAGGCTCAGGTTCGGAGACAAGGCAAGGCTTGACCGATTGTGGTGTAGAGACCTCTGGGTGCAGGGAGCCTTGAGCGGAAACAGCGGCTTCTGGTGGCCGGGAGGCTTGAGCAGAAACAGCGGCCTCTGGTGGCCGGGAGGCTTGAGCAGAAACAGCGGCCTCTGGTGGCCGGGAGGCTTGAGCAGAAACAGCGGCCTCTGGTGGCCGGGAGACCTGAGCGAAAACAGCGGCCTCTGGTGGCCGGGAGGCCTGAGCGAAAACAGCGGCCTCTGGTGGTCTGGGCGTGGTGGAGACCTCTGGTGGTCTGGGCGTGGTGGAGACCTCTGGTGGTCTGGGCGTGGTGGAGACTTCTGGTGGTCTGGACGTGGTGGAGACCTCTGGTGGTCTGGACGTGGTGGAGACCTCTGGTGGTCTGGACGTGGTGGAGACCTCTGGTGGTCTGGACGTGGTGGAGACCTCTGCTGGCCGGGGCAGAGCGGGAGCGGCCTCTGGTGGCCGTGGAGAGGGAACTGCGGCCTCTTGTGGCCGAGGAGAGGGAACTGTGGCCTCTTGTGGCCGAGGAGAGGGAACTGCGGCCTCTTATGGCCGAGGAGAGGGAACTGCGGCCTCTTGTGGCCGAGGAGAGGGAACTGCGACCTCTTGTGGCCGTGGAACTGGAATTGCGACCTCTTGTGGCCGTGGAACTGGAATTGTGACCTCTTGTGGCCGTGGAACTGGAATTGCGACGTCTTGTGACCAAGGAACTTGGGCGATCAGGGTCCTGCCAGGATATCGAGAGGCCA
>JACXGM010001482.1:43414-54502 GCA_016801145.1 Umbra pygmaea
TTCACAAGGAAAATCTCAGCCTCTGTCTGGAGTGACCCATAACCGGCCCTCCATGAGAAGAACTGGCTAACCAAGTCTGGACGGGCACTGATGGCTTGGCCGCATTGGTTCATCCAATCCCGATAGTCCCCATCCACTTCGGGGTCTTTCCTTAATTCAGTGAAGATTAAATCCCTCTGGGAACTGAGGCCGGTGGCCATCTTAGAACTGGGACTGGTAGCCATCTTAGAACTGGGGCTGTTAGCCATCTTAGAACTGGGGCTGGTAGCCATTGTGGAACTGGGGCTGGTAGTCATCTTAGAACTGGGGCTAGTAGCCTTCTTGGAACTGGTAGCCATCTTGGAACTGGGACTAGTAGCCTTCTTGGAACTGGGACTAGCAGCCACTGTCTTAGAACAGGAACTGGGTGCCCTCTTAGGAGCTTCAAAAGGGGCAGGTGTCTCAAAGACACGACAGGGAGGGATGTAGTCCCCATCCACAGCCTCCCGGACTAAAAAATAGGAGGCTTCGTAGAGGTCCATTAGAGGATCCTCCTGGGCCCAGCCACTGCAAAAGGCTCACTCACAGCCATTTTCTGTATTAGGCGAGGTATTCTGTAACGATACTCCCAAGGTATAAAAGGAACAATAATGTTTATTCTACACAGGGTTCAAATACAAGGCAGCAACAGCTCAGGCGAAGGTATAGAGGGAAATTCAAAACACAATATAGAATAAACAATGCACAAGTAAGGCCAGAATATCAATCCAAGAGTATAGGCAAAGGTACTAGGGATAATCCGAAACAAAATACTTAATAATCAATGCAGAGGTCAGGCCAGAATATCAATCCAAGAGTATAGGCAAAGGTACTAGGGATAATCTGAGACAAAATACTTAATAACCAATGCAGAGGTCAGGCCAGAATAACAATACAAGAAATGAATGCTCAGTAGGAAGAAATCAATACTCACAATACCTCGCAAAGAGGCAATGGTGTGTGTGTGTCATAAATCGGACTGGGTGAGAGCAGGTGAATGGAATTTGGTTGATTGAGTCCAGGTTATGGGAAATGTAGTTCTGAGGAGGCAAGACCAGGAAAGCTGTAGTTCACAGGGAAGATGAACTGGGGAATGGGAAATGTAGTTCTGAGGAAACTAGGAAGGGGAAGCTGTAGTTCTCTGGGAAGAGGAACTGAGAAACGTTACACTAGTGTACACATTTACCCAAATTATTCAGGGTGAATTATTCACATTGATATACATTAACCACAAGGGAACCCATTCAATCAACATGTATAAAATAACCCATGTCTTTGCGAATTACCCTGGCTCAAGGCACAACTTATTTTTGCCATTTCTGCCATCTTCCCACACTTGGATGGGTGGCTGTTAAGGGGACAATGGCTATCCATTAGATATGGCTGATGACACCATTTATGATGCTAGCAACATTGCTGTTTAATCGAAAACACACACAAACACACAGTGTAATTGAACGAACATTTGGCATACTGAAACTACGCTTCAGGTTTTTGGATAGGACAGGAAGCAGTTTACAGTACATTCCTCAAACATTTGTAGCATTCTTTGTGGCTTGTTGTATTTTACACAACATTTCCGTGAATCATGGATGTGTTGATGACATAAATGTGGAAATATTAGAGGAGTTGATGTTGAAATGCATGTGCCATTGCCACTTAAACGTACAATATGTAGTTTTTGGCCGCTAGGGATCTCTCAATCAAAACAATAGCAAAAGATGTACTTGGATGACATCGTAAAGTAGCGTGGGATCATGGGTTTTGTTATCGTCGTCAATGACAACCTTCTAATCTAGCGTCTCCGGCAGAAAAAATGTTCACTGACAAAGTAACGTATTGTAAAAAATATTATAACT
Organism: Umbra pygmaea; assembly: GCA_016801145.1. NCBI lineage: Eukaryota > Metazoa > Chordata > Actinopteri > Esociformes > Umbridae > Umbra > Umbra pygmaea. The sequence continues at coordinate 45,292 of JACXGM010001482.1, forward strand.
TTATTCATGCTATGTTTGGCGGATCCCTGGAACTTAGAGCAACTAGAGCAGGCAAAGGTTTTATGACGCCATTGACGGAAGACAAAATTAAACCTGTGTCTTCAAATTATATTGCAAATGTCTCTGGGTTTGAAGGTTGGTGAAAACATTTAGGATAATGTAAGTACACAACTAAGAAACATATTTATAATATATGTATAGTGATGTTTGCTTTTTTAATGCAAAGTAAGTCTTTTGTTATTGTTTTGGAAAACTACATATTGTACCTTTAACCCAAATGCCCCTGCAGCAGAATGGGAGAGGAAAGCTTATTTGACAGAAGAGTAAGATAAGCAAAGTAATCTCGGTCTAATGTTATAGTAAATTGCAAAAATATCACCATTCATAACTTTGTGATTCAGTGAGAGTGAGTCCAAAACATCGGAAATTATGTCTTTGTGACATTTCTTTATTTACATTTTGTATCAATAGCAAACCGCCGTTATATTAGCAATCCAACACGGAACAAGCATGCCGACTCTTAAAGGGAATGGGAGATGACCCTCTGATTGGTTATTGCATGTTATGTCCAAACCACACTAATGACTAATGTAGCTATTTCAGACCTACCCATTTTAGATTTGCCTCGGGTCCTGCCGGTATAATAGCAACAGCGCCCAAGATCCCCCCACAAAGTCACTTGCATTTTGCATTTGATACTTGTGATTCAGATTGTTAAAATAGGGAGACTATATACTATAATACTGTATATGAAATACACCAATGCAATCATAAAAATCTAACAAAACTATCTTTCAGAGATTGACAAAGGTATATAGTATACTGTATGTGCAAAATTGTTTAGTGTATGCCAATATTATTTGTCTAGTCCCTTCAAAAGTAAAGTGTCCCTATAGATACACCATAGCCTATATGAGGATTACTCCTTTTCTCCCCTGTTGCAATAGTCTGAGTTGAGAACGGAGAAATGCTTAATAAATGCGTATAGAAGATTGATAGTATAGCCGTTATTGATATTTGTTATCTAACTATCTATCCTCATAATGATCATTTATCCGTGTGTGTAAACAGCTATGGAATGAAATACTATAGCGACCCGGGAAAACTTATTCGCTACCCGCGATACTCAGAAAACAGTGCGTAGGCTACCTAGCTTGAACTGAGTGCGTGATAAGGGCTGACACATAGAGCAGGCCGCAACAAGATAGCTTAAGGTTCTGGGAAATGATTTAGGAATGTCTATGACAGAACTTAGTAAGTGAATAATATTGAATTCCAGTTAAAGGGCATCGAAGTACAACACTTTAACCGGGCACAGAATTATACCATACAATACCACGAATTAACTGTCGTCTAACACTTCTAAATATGATCTATGATCTAAGCATGTCTTATACGGTTCAGTCTATTACAACATTTATTCAACACATTTGCTATGGCACGCACTGACGTGTGCCAGGAGAGTCGTTAAAGAGATCTCATCTGATTACCCTTAAACAAAGCCTTATATTCCCCCCGGAGAGGCGTCGCACAACTTCCCCGCTGCATAAAAATGGGAGTCACCATTTCACTGGCTGGTGCTGGACAAAGCCACCCATATCAACATATATACCTGAACACAAGAGTATTTGTTTTAAACCTGTGGAAGAGCATTGGACCTGTTCAACATTGTAATGTCTGTATCATAAACCACCCTTTATGGGACTGTCCAAAAACACCAAATGTCATATCGTTATGTACAGTATAATGTTGAGATTTATCATCTCCCTGTTGTATTCCCCCATATTGGGGGGTTTGACCCCCCTTCCTTCCAGGGCTCACTCAGGCAGACCTCACAATAGTGTGAGAGAATGCCAGTCCTTAGACGGATGTGGAAACGGCTATAATCAGTCCTGCAAACAATCTAAAAATCCACTACAAAAGCATCTTCTAAAACAGTTTAAAGCATTTTGGAATGGTTTGAGCAGGTTATAATGTTATAAGTGAGTAGAGAGGAGAGAATGAGTTAATCTGAGGTTATCTGCAGGATTATTTGAGGTCACCCAACTCACAAAGGGCCTATCTACAAGGTTATCTAACACTTATTAACTAGGTCATAGGGGACAGTGTTAAGTAAGGTCAACACACACAAGTCTGTGATGTATTTTGTTATTGTAAAGACAGGCTAAGGGGCTTTCCCTCTTTGGGAGGACGAAGCTAAGGCCACATGATGACTGACAGGATGACTGTGCAGGATTTATAAAGAGAGCACCAAAAGACCATCAATGGCTTTTCTCATTTATATAAACATCAGAATAAGTTTATATACAGGGATAACTCTATTAACTGTTATATATTAGACTGCTATATGATTCCAGATCTAATATATGTTTTATTCCATTCAGACTAGCAGGACAGGTTGAAGTAGGACAAAAAGTCAAGGCCACACAGATCTGATCAAGATAAGGTTACTATAGGTCTTCTAGGGAATCAACACCCTTCAAGGCCATCAAGATGAGAGTAGAGGCTTCTGGGAAGTTCTCTTAAGCCCGATTTATACTTCTGCGTCGAGATTAAGGCGTAAGCTACGCCATCCTGTATCTGACGTGCACCTCTAAAAAAAATCTAACTGTGCGTCACGGCGACTCAGGTCTGTGATTGGTCGGCTTGATTGCATTGCATTGCAGCAACGCATAAGTATAGATGCTCATGACGATGTAAGCTACGGCGTATGCCTTCGGCATAGCTTACGCAGTAACCTCGACGTAGAAGTATAAATCGACCTTTAGACTAGAAGGTGCTACAATTATGTAACGCCCACTCCCCAGTCCTATAAAAGAGAAGATATCTTAAGAGCTCAGGGCACCTCTATGTCACAACTTTGGTATTCTGTTCCTGATGTTCCTGACCGGGGCCAGAACCTTCATTATTTCTGAACAACCTCTTTGTTCCTGCCCAGCAGTGGTTGTCTGTTCTGCTGAGACGAGAGGAAATATTGAAGACTACAATCCACTGCTACCTGACATAAGGATGCTTTTCCAGTAAAGAAACCATCCTCTTCAGTACATACAAATTGTAAAAACTGTGCAGAGGTTCACAAACATTCTAAAGCAAATGTTCATATTGATAAATCCCACACTACTTAGAAATGATTGCATGCATAGTTTACCTACGCATGCTTGATAAATGAGCCCCGTGGCTGGAGCCCCGTAAACATGGCCGGCTCTGGCAATTTTCCAACAATACAACTCAATGTGAGGGAACTAATTTGAAAACATGAATTATGTTATATGCCAACATATTTTTAGTTTTTTGTTTCAACTGCACATTTTACTATTATTCCTTCTATTACATTGCACCTTGACATTTCGTTTTGCGGATTCATGCGAGAAAATTCAAAATTCCACACATTCCATAGTGTTCTAAATTAGATTTGAAAGTTCACTGTTAAGGTTAGGCATGAGGTTTTCTAATGGTTAAGGTTAGAATTAAAGTTAGTGTTTACACTACAAAAAACAATTGCCTGTCTATAGCAAACCCATTTGCAACATGGCTGCATCGTGCTGGAAAAAGAGAACAAAACACACAAATTTACCATCTGGATTTATACCTACTAACACTGGGATAAGAGTTGTCAATTTATACGCCAATGAACAATCCCCGAGCTCCGCCCTAGAAAAGATGCACTTTTTGCATGCTATGTCACGATCACTATTTGTGCTTCATAATTCACATAATTCGGTTTCACGATTTACAGTGGGCTCCAAAATTACTGACACCCCTGTCTGGCAATACACAAACAATACAGTAAAAAAATTAAACTAGGGAAGTGGCAGTTTCCAGGGAAGGGGAACTGGGAAACTTTACAGCACCCCTAAAGATGATTGTAAATGAAATCTACCAAAATTAAACCAGGAATTAAATTCCACTTATTTAGGTTCATCTAAGTCTCAAGGAACTATATTAAGCCATTAAATCACTTCACTGTTACAATAGGGAATAGAAATTTGGTAACAAACATGCAATATCCCTTTGTCATCCAACATCATGAAGAAAACAATAGAACAGGCGGTTCAAAAGAGCCAGATGGTCGTAGACCTTCATAAATCTAGTAATGGCTACAAGAAGTACCACAACTGATTGAATATACCACTAAGAATTTTCAGGGCAATCATTAAAACATTTAGAAGGTATGGAACAGTAGAAAAACTCATGGGTAAAGGACGCATATGCATTTTCCCCCACAGGAATGGATGCATACAAGGAGAGACAGTGAAATGTGTTGGTGGGTCAGTGACATTTTGGGGCTGTTTTAATTCCAGAAGTCCAGGGGCACTGGTCAAGCTTGATGGCATAATGAATTCCACCAAGTGTCAGCCAATTTTGGCAGACAATCCGGTTGCCTCTGCGAGAAGGCTGGGACCCGGCCAATAGGTGGACTTTCCAACAAGACAATGAGCCAAAACATACCTTGAGATCCACACAGAAATAGTTCTGTGAAAACAAAATCAATGCTCTGCCCTGGCCAGCTCAGTCGCTGGACCTCAATCCAATCTGAAACCTGTAGGCTGAGTTGAAGAGGGCAGTTGATACAGCTGAAACCCAAACGTGAAGGATCTTAAAAGGATCTGCATAGAGAAATGGTCTAAAATCCCTCCAATTGTGTTCCTTAACCATGTCAAAATTACAGGAAGAGACTCCATGCTGTTATCCTTGCCAGAGGTGGTTGCACTAAGTACTGAATAAGGAGTGCCAATAATTATAGAAAGAAAAATAATTGTATGAGTTTGGTTGGTTCCATTGCAACATTAATAAAGTACAGTGTTTCTCACATGTTGGTATTTTGAGTTTATCTCTATAATTATATTGTTTATGTTTTTAATGTGTTGTTCATGCATTGCCTTTCTCACATGTTCATACTTTATTTCATGAAATTGGGTTTCACAAAATAGTTTCCTCCAAATGTAATTCATGCGATTTTGGGCTGCCATTTTGGTGCCTTAGGCGCGAAAACATATAGTACAGACCTCCCAGCATTCACCCTAATATCTTACCATTGCATTATTTTCCAACAAAACTTTAAATAACCCTGGCTGTAGAGGTGGTGGTGTGCTAGATTACATTGTGCTACATGACTCTGCTGAAACTGAGAGGAAGTTGAGTTTAATGATGTCCCTCCCATTTATTTTAATAGGCCAACTGAAAAGTTATAGAAAAGATGTACGTTAGTGTTATCTATACCAGTGGTTTTCAACCCTCTCCACCGGGCATGCCAGACATTCCACAGTTTAGCTGTAGCCGCTGAACTAGCTTATTATATTCATTAATCAAGGGCCTGATAATTAGCAGGTGAGTTGAATCATGTGTGCTAGCTCAGAAATAGATCAAATACATTGAATTGTTTGTCCTGAAAAGATTGTTGAAAACCACTGATCTATAACATGGTATAGGAGTGGCATACAGCACATACAGCATAAACTGCGGTGCATCATGTAATTACAATAAATGCCCATTTTCAGATAACATTCAGAACTTTATCATTTCAAAGACTTTGATTAGATTGCATTACTATTCAATTGTGTTGGTTTCACCAAGCTTTCTGAAAATATACTCTATCGCTCTGCATTAGATATGATATGGAAATGTAGAATTAGTGAACAGTTAACAATATTACAATTGAAATAGTTTAGGCCAATCAACAGAGGCATAGTCATAATAAACATGTGCGTAATTTTTCTAAACTAATAAACCAAAAGTGGCAATACAACTACAGCTACTTCTAATCTAGCTACTTTTAACAAAGTTTTAAAAAGTTAGCTAAGTTTGAAAACAACACTGATTGCTAGATTTCTATCAAGTTTAAACATTTTGGTCATTAAGCACATACTCTTATCACAAAGCAAATTTCAGTAGGTGCATACATTTAAGAAAAGCAAGGCACAACAGGTGGTGAAACAACCACAAATCATTAGCAATATTTGATCAGTAAGCAAAACGGTCATAGTACACATGGTACTTGTTTTGAAATGTCTCCCCCTCTTCCTTTCTGGCATATCCCCTGTGCACCTGAGATATTTGCTGATCTGTCATCGTTTGTGGCTGTGATTACTTCAACTACAGTAGATATGGTCTTAAATTCACAGAAAATTAGGTCTCATTTGCATTATCTACAATATGTTATAAGAAATCGGTAGGGGCTGATAATATGGATCCATAGTTACTGAAGTGGGCAGCTCGTGTCATTGATAGTACAGTGACGCACATCTTCAATCAAACACTAGGCATAGGACACATTCCTAAAGCTTGGAAAACATTCATCTATATGGTGACGACACTGTCATGTATCTTATTGCTTCTATGGCTGACCAAGCATTATCGCAACTAAAGGCAAATTTGAATATGCTACAAGGGTCTAAGGGTTTAAACTGGATTTAAATGCAAAGAAAGCCAATTTCATGATTTTTAACAGGTCCAAAAAGCTGGTTGAAAATACACTTGCACTTACGTGCTTTGATGGCTCTCAAATTAATCAAGTCCCTGCATATAAGTACTAGGGATATACAGTAGTATATAAATGTTTTTGGCACCTCTGACAATTTCCATGATTTTCATTTATAAATATTTGGGTGTTTGGATCAGCTATTTCATTTTGATCTCTCAAATAACTGAAGGACAGAGTCATATTTTGGTAGTGAAAATGTGCGATATGCATCAAAACGAAATTAGACGGGTGCATAAATTTTGGCACCCTTGTCATTTTGATGATTTCAATACCTGTAACTACCTAGTACTGATTAATTGGAACACACGATTGGCTTGGTGAGCCCATTAACCCTTGAACTTCATAGACAGGTGCATCCAATCATGAGAAAAGGTATTTAAGGTGGCCAATTGCAAGTTGTTGTTCTCTTTGACTCTCCTCTGAAGAGTGGCAACATGGAGGCCTCAAAACAACGATTATTTACCATTATGGTTTAAGGAGGCATAGTGTTTTTAATGTTTGGCTGTGCACAAGTTTGGCTGTGCACTATGTTTTGTGTTCTTCACCGGACATCATGTTTATTTCTTAACCAATATCTTTTTTTTCTTGAGTGTTCACAGCTGGTTCCAGTTTACTCATTATTATTTTTTGTCTACTGTCTATAAGCAACAGCTGCAAACTTTCATTCATTAGTTAATTTTGTTTTTAGTTCATGTCTGTGTTTTATTTTCGATGAAGCTCATTGCTGAATGTGGTTGTTAGTGTGTTTGTTATGTAGAGGTACTTTTGACCTCCCAAAGTTCATCCAAAATGACACTGTGAAGTTGGCTATCCCTTGACAAAATGATACAAAACAGTTATTTATGAGCAGTTTACACCTTCAAGGTTGGTTATCAGTGTTCAGCTACAGCTAGGTGCTAATATTGACTAGCATTGTTGTGGTGCAGTAACCTACCAGTAAACTTTAAATGTTCTTTAGTGTTTTTAAAGATTGTTATAGCGCATGTAACAGCAGTCAATAATGGTTGTTTATGTTAGAAATGTGTGTTTGTTAATTTTTGTTGATGTACATACCATTCTTTACAATTAAACCAGAGCTAAAATGGGTGTGTATTTTCCCAATAATTGTATTTTTGTTGTAATGTTAGTTTTTTCTAGTAGTATCCAATGTCATAGAGAGATGAATGACCGGGCACTGTTACTCTTCTCTAAGCTTTACAAAAGCAATGAGTCACACCAGCTTGAGCTCTAGTAGCTGAAGGAAGATTAATCAGATCTCAAAACTGCATCATGGGCTACCAAAGCATTCATAGTTGGCTACTGCTCTTGAGGGCCCTCTATTGACTGTCCAGACCCAGCTAGCATAGAGCTGGCAGGACACAGGTGGACAAGCAGAGGCAGAGCTGGTGGTCCGCCAGGCGGTTTGCTCATCGTTTAACCAGCGGTCCACTGCCGGCCAAGAGGTCCACCGGCAGGTGAACAGCATTTTAGACCTTGAAAAATAGTCTAAAGTAAAAGAAGACAAGCTTTTTTCTTTAATATATATTTTAAAACTGAATTCAATTTTGAATTTTAAAATAAACTTAACTGTGTTTGTATTGTATTTGAATGTTGTTGTAACCAAATTTGTAAATAGTTTAAAATATTTTTCATTAGATAGATATCTAGAACATAAGCCTAGCCCGTATACGCAGCCGATGGACTAACTGGAACAACAGTATGAGTGCGTAGGATTCCCAGAGGACCTCTGTCTAAAACTCTGCTCACCCGCCGGAAGACTGCTCATTCGCCAACACTCCCGCTGGTGGACCGCCCGTTAAACGATGAGCAAAAGGCTAGCGGACCGTCAGCTGTAACCGTCGGTGGTCCGCCAGCTCCATGTTTGCTGGGGAATAACATTCTAGAATGAAAGGGCTCAAACTAACTCTAATCATTGATTTTGTGTTGGACCATTAATATAGAAATGGAAGTGGACACTGATGCATGTTCATGTCTTCAAGTTATTTCACATTGTTACATAAGTGATCTTGCACTTCTACCAAATCACAATCATCATCACTTTATTTTTACACATAAAAGATAACGGTTTAATTACCCGTAGTTTCCGATAATGTCATTATGTTAATAGTAGCAAAGTGTCTTCAATATTAGTGATAGCTTTAAAAATGTAGGTCCTACAATGAACAAATTATAATTAAATTATTAGATTAGAAGAGGTGTTACCCAGATTGTCCATTTTAATGTGATGCATTGGTAAATTGGCATACAGAACACAAGTTGTTCAAAGTACAAAGTAAAAGTACTTTTCTGGGTTCGGCAGAGTTCACAAGTTTTAATTAAGACCAAAATTATCAGATAAATGGATGTCATAGCTAACCAGTGATCTATGAAATTACTTGAAAGAGTTAAACATTAGTAATGGTAACTAGTTAGTTGTTTACTCCCATAACCTGGTAGTTTTTGTTTTAATCAGGAACTTCCCAAAAGGGGTGAACCTAGCTGAGTGTTTTTAATTTGTACTTTATACAATTCTGCTAATAAGCATCTTTAGAAATAACCAGGGCCCGGTTCCCCGATAACGTTCACTCTTAGCCCGCTAAGAAGACTCTAAAAGATATATCTTACAGAAGTTGTTTACGTTCGTAAGTGTGTTCCCCGAAGTCTCCCTTAGAATCTTCTTAACACGTCGCACTTAAGCTGCCACTTAAGTGCGACGTTACAAGGCGCTGTCCCAAGGGAAGGTGCTGAATG
>JACXGM010001483.1:0-31579 GCA_016801145.1 Umbra pygmaea
GTACTGTTGGGTTCCAGTATGGGGGTGAGTTTGATGTCCAGTACAATGCAAGGAAGAGTGTTGTGTTGGTTTGTAGGACTAGGGAAGATCAGAAGCTGCACTTTCCTATGTTTTACCTGTCAGGGCAATTTGTCTGTGTATCTAACTGTACAAAATATCTTGGGCATATCAGTACTGACAAGATGGAAGATGATGCTGAAGTCCTTGAAGTAAATTGCAAAGTCCTTCTTTGCCATGAACATGAACTTAATCCCCCAAAAAACATGTCCACTGCATTTCAACCCTGTCACAAAAGGACCAGCTGCCATCATGTCAGAAATTGTCTCGTTAACACAGGTGAGAGTGTTGACGAGGACAAGGCTAGAGATCACTCTGTCATGCTGATTGAGTTAGAATAACAGACCGGAAGCTTTAAAAGGAGGGTGGTGCTTGAAATCATTGTTCTTCCTCTGTCAACCATGGTTACTTGCAAGGAAACACATGCCGTCATCATTGGTTTGCACAAAAAGGGCTTCAGATCATCAAGAACTTCAAGGAGAGAGGTTCAATTGTTGTGAAGAAGGCGTCATGGTGCCCAATAAAGTCCAGCAAGCACCAGGACCATCCCCTAAAGTTGATTCAGCTGCGGCATCGGGGCACCAGCAGTGCAGAGCTTGCTCAGGAATGGCAGCAGGCAGTTGTGAGTGCATTTGTGCATTGCCTAAGAACACAGCCATGAATAAAGAATGGTCCCAACACATCCTCCGAGAGCAACTTCTATCAATCATCAGTTTGGGGATGACCAATGCCTTTTCCAGCATGATGGAGCACCTTGCCATAATGCAAAAGTGATAACTAAGTGGCTCAGGGAACAAAACATTGTCAATTTTGGTCCATGGCCAGGAACCTCCCCAGACCATAATCCCATTGAGAACTTGTGGTTGATCCTCAAGAGGCGTGTAGACAAACGAAAACCCACATATTCTGACAAACTCCAAGCATTGATCATGCAAGAATGGGCTGCCATCAGTCAGGATGTGGCCCCGAAGTTAATTGACAGGATGCCAGGGCGGATTGCAGAGGTCTTGAAAAAGAAGACCAACACTGTAAATATTGACTCTTTGCATAAACTTAATGTAATTGTCAATAAAACCCTTCAACACTTATGGAATGCTTGTAATTATACTTCCGTATACCATAGTAACCACTAACAAAATTATCTAAGAACAGTGAAGCAGCATACACACAAACACATACAAATGTAATGGGTGGCTGTTTAACTTCTCAAGGGCAAACTTAATTGAATTGGAATCCATTGTTAATCAACTATTTTACTTTACCATATTATAGTTTCCTATGATATTTATTATTGTATTATATTTGATTACATTGGTGCAGAAGCATACCCTGGAAATCCAGAGTTCTCGCGAGAGCACTATTTGAATTTGCTCAGCAAGTTACTCTGGCACCGAGTAATTCTGCTCATTAACTATGCCCTTGTAGCAGAGCTGCACCAATCACATCGGTGTATCTTATATAGGCGGGCCAGAGGCGTGTTAAACAGATGACGACACGACAGCGCTGCGACCTCGAAGTCATTAGTAAACATTGTAAAATCGCTATGGATTAACACCAATTGTTTAAAACTACTTTGGCCACTACAATGAACGAGTTAGACATGGCTTTTTGTCTAAAAGAGGAACAGAAGACGGTGCTCAAATCGTTCCTTTTTTATAAAAGGACGTTTTTGCTGATTTGCGACCTGATACGGCAAGAGTTTAATCTACCAGTTCGCTCCGCCATAGGGGCTTAGCGAAAAACCACTGGTGATTGGTCGTAGTGTTATCCAATTGCATACCTTGAGATTTTCAAATGCATGCTAGGCTAGCAGAAGCATCAACTTGTAGATTTGTTGGGAGCTAAAACAATGCTTGGATTATTTAATTAGTAATCCCAGACATGTTTCCCAAACAGATTATAACATGATTATCAACAGTTGGCAATGATCCAGTGCTTTATATAGTAGGATACATGTTAAGGGGTGGATTTGTCCAGGGCATTGTACGGTAGGATACATCTTAACGGGTGTATTTGTCCAGGGCATTGTACGGTAGGATACATCTTAATGGGTGGAATTGTCCAGGGCATTGTACGGTAGGATACATCTTAACGGGTGGAATTGTCCAGGGCATTGTATGGTAGGATACATCTTAACGGGTGGAATTGTCCAGGGCATTGTACTGTAGGATACATCTTAACGGGTGGAATTGTCCAGGGCATTGTACGGTAGGATACATCTTAACGGGTGGAATTGTCCAGGGCATTGTATGGTAGGATACAACTTAATGGGTGGATTTGTCCAGGGCATTGTACGGTTGGATACATCTTAACCGGTGGATTTGTCCAGGTTTGTACGGTAGGATACATCTTAACGGGTGGATTTGTCCAGGGCATTGTACGGTAGGATACATCTTAATGGGTGGATTTGTTCAGGGCATTGTACGGTTGGATACATCTTAACGGGTGGAATTGTCCAGGGCATTGTATGGTAGGATACATCTTAACGGGTGGATTTGTCGAGGGCATTGTGCGGTAGGATACATCTTAACGGGTGGATTTGTCCAGGGCATTGTACGGTAGGGCTGGGCGATAATTCAATATTTATCGTTATCGAGTTTTTGAAAATAATATCGAGAAGAATATCCCATATCGACATATCGCGATAACAGCTGGTTTTGTTCTGAAACAAAGAAACATCAACAAATGAGGAGTATTTCATATTGCTTGTAGTTCAGTTTTACCTGAAGCTTCTGAACAGAAATATAACAAGGTCAGTCAATATTTTTTGTATGTATTGTTTTTATTTATTATACAGCAGACTATACACTTTGATATAATCAAGTCACAGCAGGTCCTTTCAATATATCGTTAGGTATATCGTATCGAAAAAATATCTATTTTATATCGTGATATCAATTTTGGCCATATCGCCCAGCCCTATTGTACGGTAGGATACATCTTAATGGGCAGCATTGTCCAGGGCATTGTACGGTAGGATACAACCTAACGGGTGGATTTGTCGAGGGCATTGTGCGGTAGGATACATCTTAACGGGTGGATTTGTCCAGGGCATTGTACGGTAGGATACATCTTAATGGGCAGCATTGTCCAGGGCATTGTACGGTAGGATACATCTTAACGGGTGGATTTGTCGAGGGCATTGTACGGTAGGATACATCTTAATGGGCAGCATTGTCCAGGGCATTGTACGGTAGGATACATGTTTTTGCCGGAAAAAGACCCAGCAGGGTCGAAACATAGCCTTTGTATTAAATATGGGAGCTTAAAGTAGTGTTACGGACATTACAATTTATTTTACCTCAACGGATGGCATTGTCCATGTCATTGTGCACTAGGATACATGCTATTGGGTAGCATTGTCCATGGCATTTTACAGTAGGATAAATGTTAATGGGTGGCAATGTCCAGGGCATTGTAAGCTAGGATACATGTTAACGGGTTTATCCAACCACATGTCGCAGAGCCACAGATTTTTTTTGCACTGCTCATTCAACACGGAAGCCTTTTGTCAGATCATGACTACACTCACCAACTATATTTCTGTGATTTAATTTACAGGCGACCGAGTCGTTGGAGAGTGATGTGGCAAGGTAGATGATTCGGCTTGTCTAGCCCAAATCCCAGGCAGTGCTGTACTAATATGCCTCATTCTGAAAGTTAGTGGAAGGTCAGAGAACCCATAGTTAGGCTCAAACACATGACTATCATGATGTAGACTGTCCTGCAAGGCAGCGACTTAGCCCACTATGCCACATGCACACCCTCATGGAAGGCATCTTTAAGTGGATGTTTTCGTGTCTTGTCATAGTGAAAACCCTAACCCCATAATGTTATCAAATCAAAAAAGTAAAAATGTTTTAGCTTGGTTAGATTATAATGCTACTACACTTCTATTATTTAGAAGTGGTCCAAGTTGTTTAGGATACCTGGAGATATAGCTATTTATAGCCTTGTTCTTTTTACCTCCCAAATAAACGAGGGTCTACGGGAATGTGGGTCAGATGGTGACAGCAGTGGGGAGTCTCGATCTGGAATCCGTTTGATCTTGATTGATGGCTACTATGGCCTACTTCCATAAAAATGAAATTCCTTTTGTAGAGCTGATCACAATCGAAAGCATATTTTCATTAGTTGTATAGCTTGACTGTTAAGTGGTAGGTCAGTTCATGTCGTAGGCAGGAAGGTGGTGTCATTGAGGTGTTATATGTTGTGCTTTTAGACAATATTTAAATCATTTGTGTTGTTTATTAAATATTTTCTTTTGTTAGAAAATATACAGTTAATGTGGAAAGTAGCCGTTAGGACAGATGGTGTATTGCTAATTACACATGACCTCGGACCATTTTCGAGACAGATTTTTATTCAATGGCCGTTTCTTTAACTGTGTTTTAGGGATTGCTTTTTTATATGCTGGTGTTTTTATATATCCTGTAACATTTTGGAGCTCAGTTGGTTAAGTACGAGTCGCTCCATAGTTTATGTTTCTGCCGTTTCAATGCCTGTCTGATCTGGTTTGTTCGTTCTTAAGAAGTCTAACAGTGGTGATGGTCTCCTACCAACCCCTGGCTTCTCCTGTTAAGTGAACATTACTTAGTTTGGTCTGTTCAGACAGTGTTGTGAATAGTTTCCTAAGCCAAGAAAATCACAAGGATTTCTTTTAATGATTTGTTAAAGCATTTTCTCCCAAACCAGTGCCAAGTTCCTCCTCCCTACAGCCATATGAGCACTCCCTCCTCCATCCCCTGTCCCATTTTGCCTCCCACCTTCCATCTGTTTCTTGCATTTACCCTGTGGGCTTTACTGGTTGGTTCTGACAAAACGAGATTGCATTGAAAGTGGGCCAGAGAGGAACAGGAAGGTTGTAGTGATGTTACAAGCACCTCTCCTCTGTGAGGCCCAACTTCTCTACCCTCCTATACACAGTTACGCATATGATTCCACCGTTTTCCAAACCCTTCCATCTAAGCTTTAGATTCTCAACCCATACAAAATGGAGACAAAAAAGCCTGAGCTACATCTGACGCTCTGAAGAAATCACAGAGTACCACTTCTGCCTCCAACCCTTGTGTTTCTTACCGAGTGCCAGCTCTCTGAGTTTGCTCACACATATGTTTTTTACATCTTTAATATATGCTCTGAGCCTCTGCGTCCGATGAAAGATGTGACAGGTCTGTTGCCCTTGCTTTTCGACTTCTTCTCTGTTAGTTGTGTTTGTCTACACAAAAGCAGAGTTTCAGCGCTGAAAGAACTTTTCAAATGCAGACGCCTTTGCTCGGGCTTTCTGTCCTCTCCCCATGCCCGGGCTGCTCCCACCAGCTGGCCCCCTGTGTGTGACAGTGTGTCTTATGCCCCTCTATCACCAGGCCGTACCCCTCATGCCCCCCTGGGAGGCGAGGCCGGTTGCTCCTCTTTGAAGAGCCTGAGAGAGGTTTAGAGTTGTGGGCTATGTAAATAAATTGTTTGCCTTTGGGGCGAAAGCTAGGTTGTAGGGCGAAGTACACCTGGGTCTGTGTCTTCCCATGAAAGAAAAGAGAGGAAATCATGGATTGTCATTAACGTATTTGGGGGGCTTGGAGGAAGAAAGCAAGCAACTGCAGGGTCATCCTAGATTATACAGCTGGAGGAGGTTTTCTGCATGTGGATGTGAAGCCGACACCACCCATCTGGTGTTGGGAATTGAATGATCAGAAAGGAAGAAGGATAACAGTAAGGATTGGGCGATAGGTATCAGTGCCGAATATACAGACATTCTGTTGGCCGTGTTGTTAAGGAATTCAATTTAGAACTCTTAATTGGTTGTGATAATTGTTTACTTGTTTCACTGTTCTTTTAAGAGTAATTTCACAATTTTATTATATTTACCTAGTCTTATTGGCAAGGTCCATGTATATGTGAATGTTTATATATTAGATTGTGTACAAATATTGGTTCAGTACGTGAGGTATAGGGGTGTGTGTGGGGGGAGGGGGCCAGCATGGGGACTCTGTATGTGTGTGTGTTTGTGTGTGAGTGTGTGTATTTTGTGCGTTTAGGATGGGCGGTCCGGATGCACTCTGGAGATCAAAGCTGTCCCGGGAATGTGCTCTGAATCCCCAGGGATTAGACAATGAGATGTGGGCTTTGTTTTCCCAAAAATGTGCTCACTACAGATGTCCTAGGATCATGTCAGTGTTTCATGTCTCCTATTTTATGATGCTTTGCGCTCAGTGGGGATTGTTTATATGGTAATTATACTTGAAGACAGATTTTTCTGTGTCTTGTCTTTGAAATGCTCATTAAAAATCTTACTTTCAAAACTAAAGATAGATCAATAAGTACCTATTAGTTATTTTCTCTCTTTGACCTTTGCCTTTGTTTTATGATGACCGCAGTTTTGAGATGGCTCAGAGTTGATGAGCTTTTGCATATTCAGTATCAGTGAAGTGTTTAATTAGCGGATAATTAAATATCTAAATATACAACTAATCATGTTGAAATCATCATCCTGAGACAGATGCTTTTTCTCCGTCTTTTTTTCTGTACGGACCCTCTAATTGGTTTTGAAAAACTAGGTCTAAACACCAAAGGCATTTGCTCTGGTATTGTATTTGTTTCACCAGTGCTGCTTGGAAAGGGACCTAGTGTTTGGAAAGCGGGGATCACTAACAAAGGGACTAGGCCTCACTTACCCCTTTTCGACCAAAGAAAGAACTGGAAAAGTTTGGTTCCGGTGCCTATTTTGAATCAGTTCTTCTTGTTTGGACAGCAACAAAAGAGCGGCACCAATTCTTTGCTGGTCTAGAACCGTTATTTGACCAAGTATTGCTTACGTCAGCGGCTGGGGGCGGGGTTATGGTGACCAACAACATGACGGAAAGGTTCTGACCGCCATTGTTAAAAACTAGAAAGATAGTACAAAGATTGAAGAGAGATTCTTCTGATCCCAATATAGGATTGCAAAGCCAGGAGAAACATTTGCAGAAAGACGATGTAGTCCGCCATTGTAGTTGCTATGCTTGAAGTTGGTGCTAGCGTTTCAGGAAAAGCTAAGATGTATGGCGATGTACACAGTGATGTAACAACGTCATTCTCTGGGCTCTTTAGTTTGTGGAAAATCAACAGGTCCTGAGAAGGTTCACAAGTTGAACCAACTGTGAACCCGCACCAGTTCAGAAACAGAAACAGCTTTGGTGGAAACGAGGTAACTGTAGCGAAAAAGACAACTATTGAGGGTGTCTTTGAAGGGAAAGTAAGTGTGATATAGATTAAATAAGACAGACAGCTGTAAAGGGAACAGCGGTGGACATGTTTTAAGACAGGTCAGTCTCTAGAAGCACACGATGTGAACAAAAAATTAAAGATTGCCGTTAGTAAGGAATGATGAGAGAGAGAGAGAGAGAGAGAGAGAGAGAGAGAGAGAGAGAGAGAGAGAGAATGAGCTCCTGTGGTGGCGTTGAGCTCTGTGGCCCATTCCATGTGAAGATCACTGCTCGGTTTAATCACACACTTAAAAGGCTCTGCAGAAGTGGGCATTTAAGCGTTTAAACCCTGAATAAGTATCTCTTGTTTGTTTATGGGGTCCCCCTACGCATTAAGCCCTGAGTGATTTTACTGATCTATCTTATTAACAGAACTATATCATCTACATGAAACTACAATCACAAATGCACACACATGGACCGGCTCAGTTTGTTTGTATACCTGTGTCTGTTTAGGATTAAAAACTAGCATTTTCTTCTGCTCCCATATATAGTATATTATAATTCTATGCCCTTGTGACGTGTCTGATGGACAGAGAGAGAATATAGACAGAAAAAACACTTGACAGTGCTGCAGGCATTGTGGCGTTATGACAGCTGTCTGACCTTGCTAGCAGCATGTGGCCTCTAGGGGTGCGTAGTCATACCAAGCCTGAACAATTGACCATCCTATGAATACTATACACAGTACACAATAACCATCAGCTAGGGGTGCGACAGTACGCCTAACACACAGTATAGTGTTTTGAGGGTATAGCGCAAACAATTATTGTAAACAGTTATTAAATATGTTTTTAGTTTATTTGGCAAACAATGCACACCTATCACTCTTGTAATTTCTACTCATTTAAAATTTTAGGTTTTTGGATTACGGTTGATGTGACAACCGCAAAGAGCACCTCGTTCAGGACAGTATGGTTATGAACACCGGTACACGTACTGTTGCAGCCCTAATATCAACCAATCGTTTTTTAGTATTCAAATCACCCAGTTTATATAACACACACACACACACACAAATATCAGGTTTGTTTATCTTTATGTATGCGAGTGATGTGTTTGTGTGTCTGCTTGTGCCTGTGACTGCGAGATGCCTTTATTCACCAGACATTGGACATTGGTTGACCTTCGTTTTGTCTGATTTACACCTGAGGCGGGTGAAAATACTACAATGTAGTGAAACCTCTACCTGCATATTCTCAGTGAGCTATCTGACTGAATTTGTTAGCTTAGCTTTACTTTCTGTTGCAAGATGTATGGAAACTCACATATTTAAGAAGGCAAAAACAGGGAGGTGCCTATAGGGAATGAAGTGTAACAAACTGACTGTGCTGAATCATATTTCATGCTTCAAACCCAGTCTGCATGTATGCCATCAGTGGGTTAATTTCACTTGAAATTATGAAGTTGATGCTAATGCTACAAAAATCCCAAGCTTTGAAACCAACAGAACAGGGATGTTCAAGGATTGAGTTCTTGATTCTGTCAGTGGGGAATGTGGCTTGTTTTTTTCCCAATTGTTGTGTTTTCTTTTTTGTGTTTATCAGAATCACAAAGAGATGTATTGCCAAGGAAGTTTGAACAAACAATGACTTTTTTTCTGGTCTGTTGGTGCATGTCTTTTTGTACATTAATTACAGACATGTAAAACATTTTAAACTTTTAAGGTGCAGGATATGAGCAGAATATGAACAGTATATCTACAGTATCTGTACAGTGATGTGCTGTGTGTGCGTGGAGGGGTGACAGAGTCACTTTGGTTTTGGGAAATGTTCATGAGGCCTACTGCTGTGGGAAAGAAGCTGTTCTTGTGGTGGGAGGTCTTGGTCTTGATAGACGTCAACCTTCTGCCGAAGGGAAGAGTTCTAAATAGTCAATTTCCTAGAGTGATCTTTGCTGCTCTCCTCCGAGATCTGGAGGCGTGTACATCTTGTAACAGAGGTAGATTGCAGTCAATCACCCTTTCTGCAGAGTGGATGATGCGCTGCGCCCTGCCCTTGTCCTCGTTGGTGGCTGCAGGGTACCAGACGGTGATTGAGGAGGTCAGGATGGACTATCCTGGCAGTGTAGAAGTGTTTTGTTTGTGTTGGATTGTGTGTTCTCTTTTTTTGTGTATATACTCAACACTTCCTGTATTCATGTAATATGGTCTAAGTATTTATAGTGCCAGCTACATCATGTTTGCATTCAAGATGATGATTTTCCGGTTAAACTTAAATAACTATTATTTCTTGATCTTTGTTAGGTGCAGGTTTTTTACACAGTGATTAGGATTATGTGAAAATATTTTTAAATGCAATTTGGGAGTAAATGATTCAGATTTTCCTGGTGTGACCCACGTGTCGTAGGACAAGCCAACTCAGTAGGTTGACTAGAAAACACAAAGGCCAGAAACTCCTTCAAGCTTTTAGCATGAATTTAGGGTTTTTCAAACTATGCATCAAAGTGTTTACACCACCCATGATACATGCTTGATATTAGGGCTGAAACGATTCATCGAGTTACTCGATTAACTCGATTACAAAAATTCCTCGAGGCAAAAACTCTGCCTCGAAGCCTCGTTAAACACACACACACACACACACATGCATGCACCCTCGTCTCTCTCACGTCTTATGTAGCCATGCAACAATAATTTCAACATGCATTCACTGTATACACTGGGACGTGATGGAGAAACTAATATCATATTGTAGTCTTGTAATAACTAATATAGTTTTGCGAGACCGTGTTTGTATTGCAACAAATGCTTCTCCAGATCCACTCGATCTAAATCCAGAGGATATAAGGGTCTGGCATCGAGTAATGAAAATGAACCAACTAGAGGGGCGGCACCAAGCATGCATTTGAAAATCTCACTGTACGCAATTGGATAACACTACGACCAAGTATAACTCGTTCATTGTAGTGGCCAAAGCCGTTTAAAACAACTGGTGTTCATCCATAGCGATCTTGCAATGTTTACTAATGACTTCGATGTCGCAGCACTGTCATCATCTGTTTAACACGCCTCTGGCATGCCTATATCCGATACACCGATGTGATTGGTGCAGCTCGGCTAAAAGGGCGTAGTTAATGAGCAGAATTACTCGGTGCCAGAGTAACTTGCTGAGCAAATTCAAATTGTGCTCTCGCGAGAACTCTGGATTTCCAGGGTATTAATAAACACTAAATGGATAAAAATTGCAATAAATAGGCTTAGTTTTGTAGCCAAATAATCGAGTTCGAATAAATACCTTTTTTTTAAAAATAAAAGCCAAATGCTTGATAATTTTAAGGCCACATAATTTCCATTATGCATTATTTGTTTTGGTTGTTTAAAAACACACAAGAAAATGTATCCGATTAATCGATTAATCGATCGATTAAAAGCTAGATTAATCGATTACGAAAAAAATCGATACCTGCAGCCCTACTTGATATGGCTAGCCTGTGCTCGGTTTGGCATATTACAGTGTCTTATACAATCACCAAATTAATTTTCTTATATAAATACAAATGATTTTTACTTCATTGCATTCATCATAGATTGCAATTGTTTATCCTGTTTTTAAGTGTTACATAGATGCCTTGATTTACATTATTCTTCAATTTTCTGCTTTTTGAAAATTAGTTGAATCTGAATTGCACTAATCAGCCTACTTAACTATTACAATTATATTTTAAAAAGGTTTTCCAAATTCCATAATGACATTTGCCTATTTAGAACAATTCTAAACATAACATAATAGCCTACAATTAACCAACATAAACCATATGTTCCCCAAAGCATGCCTACATTAAATTAATCAAACATAGGACATTGTGTACATAAGGGAATAAATTAGTGTTAACATCAGAGAGAACAGAACAACAGAGCTTTCCCCTTGGAAGTTGGGGGATTTGAAACAGGGACCTTTCAGACAGCAGTCAGATGCCTTAAAAACTAGGCCACTTTGCCTTCCCTTATTTTAGGTTGTTTTACACAACTGTGGTGTATAGCCTCTTTTGCAGGCCCCACAAGTTTTGAGAATGGCACAAATACTAGCTTTCACACAGTATGCTGCCTCAGTGTTGATGGCAATTTGCATATACTCCAGAATATCATGAATTGACAGCAAGCCAGGGCAGATTGCAGAGGTCTTGAAAAAGAAGGGTCAACACTGCAAAATGTTGACTCTTTGTATAGACTTTAAGTAATTGTCAATAAAAGCCTTTGACAGTTATGGAATGCTTGTAATTATACTTCAGTATACCGTAGTAACTACCGACCTAATGATCTAAGAACACTGAAGCAGCAAACTTTGTGGGGACCAATACTTTCGACCATGACTGTACTGTGCGTTTGTGAGCATGTGTGTTTTCGTATGTGTGTGTGTGTGTGTGTGTATGCTTGAGCATGCAAGTGACATTTGGTGACCGCAATTTCTGGTTATAACTATGAATAGAAAATCTTAAACCAGCCACTGGCACCACAGTGCTCTTTGTAGTGGAATTGACTATTTCTGCCCCTGTGTTTATTTGCTAAGTTCAGAAGTTGTCTGTAATTATACTGAATGTTAGTGTAAAGTTCTGAGTTTAAACTGTTGAGATGCTAACATAAGTAGGGAGCATCTGTTTGCACTGGGTTGATGAGGTCCTCATAGGTAACAACACATCCTGTGTGGTCTAAGGCAGTGGTTCCCAAACCTCTCCTCGGGGACCCCCAGACAGGCCATGTTTTTATTTTCACCCTGGAATGACACAACTGGTTCAGTTAATCAACTACACATCACACCTTTGACTAATTGAATCAGGTGTGCCATTTCAGGTTTAAAACAAAAATATGGCCTGTCTGGGGGTCCCCGAGGAGAGGTTTGGGAACCACTGGTCTAAGTTCTTCTGTCGTTTAGGTCAATGGGTTCCTTCCACTGATGGCCTAAACATTATTCTACCCAAACTCATATTTTTTTGAGGTTGAAAAACAACAACAAAGAAAAACAACTTCATCTCAAAATTGTCTGTGAAAGACCCATTTATATGATGGTTTGGTACTATTAAATTGTCTGTAAAAGACCCATTTATATAATGGTTTGGTACTATTAAATTATCTGTGAAAGACCTATTTATATAATGGTTTGGTACTATTAAAGAGGGTGGGAAGTGAAGGCTCCTTAGTTACGAAAAACGAACTTTGCAATGCTAACTATCCAGGCCATCAGATAATTTAGCCTATATAAAAACATTTTTTTAAATCTTTCTCCCCTCCCAATTCCCACTGACCTTGCCTGGTCAGCAGCTCTGCAACTCCTTGGACAGATGCGGGATAGCGGGGGGCTCACACATCTATCGTGCCGAGCAGGATGATTATTTTCACACTGCTCATCCAACATGGAAGCCTTTAGTCAGCTCAGGTAGGGGATGATTACACTCACCAACTATTCTTCCACAGTTGAATTTACAGGCGCCCCGATCTGCACACAAGGAGTCACTGGAGAGCGAAGTGGCAAGGTAGATAATTTGACTATCCCAAATCCAGAGGAAAGTCGGAGAATCCATAGTCAGGCTCGAACCAATGACTATCATGACGTAGTTTGTCCTGCAAGGCAGCAACCTAACCCATTACATAACACGGACCCCCAAGCCTATACTGTATAGCTTCTCTGGGTATTAGCTTCCCATTCTTTAGAAATGTGCTTTACTTCAGACAGCATTCAGAGAGAATGGCCATAACATAGTGATTTGCTGCTCTTGGCAGACTGGCCACCTGTAAATCAAGGCCAAGTGACAAGCGAGTCTCCATTTCTTTCCAATCCCCAACTCCCCTGGGGAACAGAGGCTGTCAGAATGGTTTCCTAGTTACTTTGGTATCTGGATGGTGGGTGGAGAATGTGTCAAAGGAGAGAGTGGGAAAGAGACAGAAAGAGAGAGAGAAGAGTCTACCTGGAGTTCATCACCTTCATCCTCTACATTTTTTAATGGGCGTAAACTCCATTAACTCCTTAGTTCGCTGTGGCTGGGCGAACTAACTGAAAAAACCCCCTGAAAAATAACCTTTGATCCAGCAGCCATTTTCTCCTCCTCTTCAATCTCAAGAGACTTGTTTTATAAATAGTCTGATAAAAGTTAATTGCTGTGGTTAAATATTTTTTCAAAGCTCTAATAAATACCTTGCCTTACGCCTTGAGAAACAGACAAGTTGCAATGGAGTGCATTGCCTGGGGGGGATAGCAAGCTAGCAGAGCTGTAAAAGATTATCTTTGCAGGTGTAAAAGTTTTGTAAATAGGTCATTAAAATGTTGGCTAACTTCACACTTGAAGCACAGAGAGGCAGAGAGGGAGGGAGATTAGCTCAAATCAGCATGTTTCTGAAGTACAGAGATGGCTGTAAATCTCCACTAATATTCTACTGAGCCATTTAGGAGGACATCTTTGATGTGGATGAGGTAATGTGACCCGCAGTGTTTGCAATGTTAATCTGACGAGGTGAAAATGACTGGCCGGCAGGCTGTGCGCATTCAGACTATAAAAACCAGTGGCAGTCATATTGCGTGCGTATGCACATTGACACACACACGTAAACAAACAAACACACACACACACACACACACTCTACATGCCCAAGAGTTACATTTAGCAGCCACAGGCGCCACATTCGGACAGGTAATGTTATGGAGTTCATCTGAAAATACACTCACACTGTCATTAAATATTGTAGCGTAAAACCACAAGGTTAGATACAACAGCACTTGTTTAAACGCATGGCCATCCCAGGGTTGTGTGAGGAGAATGCTGTCTGCTGTAGTGGAGCCACTGGTTGACCTGTCCAGTGAACTGCAGATAACAGGGTATACCCATAGGCATGCAACCCTGTAACCCCCCCTCCCAGCCAGCCTAGTCAACACATAGCCCTGATATTGCTGACTGCTGACCATGCAGGCTCTAATCACACAGCAGCTTCCTCCCTGCCTACAAACCTGACTGGCTGACTGGCTGCTGATGGATCCTCAGCCTGTGGCTCTAATTTCCTTCTGGATCACAGGCAGGATGGGAATAAAAGTGGGTGTGCATTGAGAGAGCGGTGTCAGGCGTGGGGCCACAAAGTCTGCGTCGTGAACCCTGTTGACCACAACCAAGGTGTCTTGTCCCTTCTGTGCTTCCTAAGAAACTTCACAGGTCACCAGTGGCCTTACATGCAAGTCTTGCTTGGAATTTGGTCTGTTAGAATCCAGTTAGAATCAACAAGGAATTATAATGTTTTCATCTGATTTGGCTGAACCAGTTTAAAGGACCCCAAGATCAAATCTTGTAAAGAATTGTAAACATTAATAAAAATATATTTCATTCATGAACCGTTTGATGGGTACATTAAATTAATTCAGAATTCCACAAATGATGAACTGGAAATTTACTTTTTAAGTGTAAGTAAAAGATTACTGAGATAATATTGGAAAAAAAATTCATCTGAGGTTAGAAGAAAACAATTATGTGACAGACAAACTTGATTTACTGTTTATAACGGCTGCCCTGCCTCACTTTTTTCACAAACAAAAAAGATTTGTGCAGCACACTGTTTGATTTTCCACTTGTGCAGGCTTAATAGAAATAGTGTAATATTAATTGAAAATGTCCACATGGGGTGCTACAATGTTCAGGACATACATATATTCACACCTTCCCTATAGTTCTCTGTACTGTAGGTGACAGGAATTTGATGTGTGCACATGTACTCTTTATAAGAAAAAACTAAAGGTGTTTGGATATTATGGGGAGACCGAGTGCTTATCTGTCTTATTAAAGGTCAATAACTAATATTATGTGTGACAGGTGGTCTAAGTACGGTAACACTCTGACAACTCTCCCATCCTCTCTAACTCCATTGCCTCGGCTACAGCCACTTCAGGTTGGGCTGGAGCCGGTGCTAACGGTAAACTGATATGACTCGACCTGCTGGATCACTTTGGCAATCAGTTAAACCCGAAGATTTCAGTGGGGAGTCCTCAACCTCATACCATTCAGTTAAAAATGTTGCTTTTGATTTTAGGGGTGAGCTATCACTCTTTACGCATTAGCCAAGGCTGCAGAGCAAGTTGGATTATGATCTGACAGAGATTTCATGGCGTATTAAGATACAAAAATTTAATTACATATACAATACATTTTGCTATGCTCATGTACTCAGCATGGCTATAGCATGAAAGGACATTAATTTACCACCTATGCAAACTGCAACTTACAGAATGATGGCTCAAATTGCCCACGCAAAAGTGATCTGAAAAACTGGTTCACAATAATTGCTGTGTGCTCTCCACCCTGGTAGATGTGTCTTTCCCTTTGCTACCAGGTTCGCTATGGTAAATGATTATCTGAGATCTTAATTTCGTGTGTGGAAACTGATCCTCTTTGAAGCCTGCTCTCCGCTCACTACCTCACATCAACACATTCTATCTTGGCTCCATCTCAAGACATCTTGTTTTGTCGGTACGTGCTGCTCAGTCTGACTGTGGCTGTTAAGTCCCATGAATAACTGATGCTGAGTTCTGCATTTCTGATTGGACAAGAGTAGGTATCCCACAGTTTCACTCAGTTGTCTCCATTTGGAGCCTAATCAACAGAACTCACTTCTCGACGGGTGCCTGGTTATACTTTTCTGTTTCTCCACACATTGCCACACTAATGAACGGGTCACTGCATTTTGGACTCTCTGATCTGGAGCACTCTGCTCAAGGATACGCAAAGCACCAGACCCAAATCCACCCTGTCCTTTGAACTAGCGTCCGGAGAGGCTCAGCTTACTCTGATGTGGGGGGGGGGGTGCATTTCCTTTCTAGAGATCGTTCTCTGGGAACACTACACCTTACGCAGTCTTATAACCATTATGCTTTTTGTTAGTTCAGGCTTGATCTATATACTCAGCCATGTGTGTGCTTGCCAGTAGTATCACTTGAATGGCAAAACAAAAGGTAAAACACAATTTGTTTGTGGATTTCATTTTACTTAAATAAAAGCATTGGTATGCTGAGGTTATCTAGGTTATTCATGCCTCTTGTTTTCAACATCCAATCCTGGTTTGAGAGGAGTTTAGAAGTTTTAGACAACACCCAGGACAGTTCTTCCCCTTAAAACCTCTCTTCTAGCTTTGTATAAGGGCTGTGAACTGTTGATCTCTGATCTATTTGAGATAAGGGACAGAGACAAATAATCTGACTCAATCACATGCTTGTGAATAGATCCAAATAAGTACACCACGATAGAGCCCTTAAATAGCTTTTTGTGTGCAATTTCTCCCTGTGCTCTGCGTCGCCACCGTGTCTTCATCTAGTTTAAATGTCAGAAGGTGCTGCCTGAGAAAGCGGAGCGAGGCGCCCAACCCAACACTTTATCGCCTAATGACATTTTTCCTGGGTTTTGAATGAGTGCCAGTAACTGGTAACACTTCTCCAGCACAGCGCTGCACCTCCGGCCTCCTGCCTGCCTCCATCAAGCCCTGAAACCCTGGCTGGCTGGCGCATGATCAGGGGTAGCTGTCGTCGGCAGAGTAAATTGTCAGACCGTGTGATGTGGAAGCAGCCCAATGGCCACATGGGCATAGAGACATACACAATCTCACACTAAAACTTGTACACAGAATGTGTTTCTACGTCTTATACACGCAGAAGAAAATGTGTTCACCCACTCATACACTAATATTCCATTCATTCTAAGCCTGAACAACACCAAAATGACCATGGCGTGAATTCTATAACTTTTTCCCCAATATGAAATAACCGGGGGGAACCAAGCTGATACATTTATTTTTTTGGCACAGGGATAGGGAGATAAGCATAATGTAGAGGCTCCAATTTAGCATAAATCCTGTGGCAGCGTTTTTCAAACAATACATAACACGCTGTGCCTTTGAACTCTTAGTGCTGAAACTTTGCTGAGGTGGGTCAGTCACAAAAGTTTTTACATAATGCACAGGCAATTCCTGCCCAGGCAAACTTGTAAATTAACAAACTTCATACAGGCTGTTCAACTGCAATATCATTGTTCCTTGCTTTCAAAACACATAAAGTTGTGCACATAAATGTAGATACCTCAGATAGAATTTGTAAAATATTGGCAGTTTTAGGAAAATATGAATGATCATGCAGAAAGTCTTTTTAGGGATAGTGGTCAGGTGAAGTCATTTTTTATCACATAATTGTGTGTGCACTTTTTAAATCATAATGATGACTAAAATCACCCAAATTGCCCTGATCAAAGGTTTATGTACCCTTGAATGATTGGTCTGATAATATAGTTATAAGTTGACACACACAGAGGTTAAAACATCCATTACAGGTAAATTTCCACACCTGTGACTTTTTTAATTGCAATTAGTGTCTGTGTATAAATAGTCAATGACTTTCATAGCTCTTGAAAGACTCCTGTAGATATCATTCAGGGCTGTACTGAATTTGCTGTATACAGAGCCATGGGGAAAGCACAATAATTGTCAAAGGACAAGCGAGAAAGGGTAGTTGGACTTCATAAATCAGGAAAAATATCCAAAGATGAAAATGCCAATCAGTACTGTTCAAACTCTCATAAAGATATGGTAAATTTGGGGGCTTTGTTCATACCAAGCCATGGTCAGGTAGACCACTGAATATTTCAGCCACAACTGCCAAGAAAATTTGTGAAGAATCACCCACAAGAAACTTATGCGGAAATACAGGCTTCTCTGCAAGATTAACTAAAAATAAATGCTTCTCTCAAGATGCACAATTAAGAGGTACTTGAACAAAAATGGGCTGCATTGTTGAGTTGCCAGAAAAAAGCCATTACTCTACCCAATGCCACAAAACAGCCCTGCCAAAATTGCTGGAACAAAGTAATTAGCTGCAGCACTAGCTACAACACTATCTACAACACTATCTGCAACCCTAACTACAACACTAGCTACAACACTGTCTACAACACCAACTACAACACTATCTACAACACTAGCTGCAACACTATCTACAACACTAGCTAAACACTAGCTGCAACACTAGCTAAACACTAGCTGCAACACCAGGTACAACACCAGGTACAACACTAGCTACAACACTATCTACAACACTAGCTACAACACTATCTACAACACTAGCTACAACACTATCTGCAACACTATCTACAACACTAGCTACAACACTATCTACAACACTAGCTACAACACTATCTACAACACTAGCTACAACACTATCTACAACACTAACTACAACACTATCTGCAACCCTAACTACAACACTAGCTACAACACTGTCTACAACACCAACTACAACACTAGCTACAACTCTATCTAAAACAGACTAGCCCTGTTAGTTTGCAGAGAGACGGTCCATTAATGTAGCTACTGGGATGCTGTAATGCAGCACAGTCACACTGTACTTCTGTGTCATGCTGCTTTAGGCATAAATAACTTTTTTGTGACGGAGATTTAACAACTTTAAAACACTAGGGCCATACAAACCTCATCCGCTGAGCCCAGAAGAGAAGACGGTCTGAACGGTCTGGCTCCAGTTGAAAGTGAAATGCTCATAATTTATAATTTGGTTTCCAGTGAACATTAAACATCATGTCTGGAAAATTGTTTTGGTGGTCAAAAGCATCTGACCCGAGAGTCTTGTTTATGTGCTAAACCTTTTCATGATTCTCTGGAGCGCTAAAGCATTGGTAAAACCTGTTCTGCAAAGTGATATCTCACTGGAGTTTTTATAAGACCTTCATAAACATGTCATAACCCTTGTCAAAACACACATGAACAAAGCACAAGAACACCTTTACACACCTTCACATTGAGACATTCTTTCTCATCTGCTCTTTCACAGTGAGCAAATAGGGCTACGGTACTGTTTTAGATAGCATTAGACCAGTCCAATACATTTGATATAGTTCATAAGAATATCAATGATTAATAAAGATGTAGCGTTCACTTAGTTCTACCTGAGATTATTTACATTTCAGTCATTTAGCAGACACTCTTATCCAAAGCGACTTACATTAAGTACAGGGACATTTTCCCTGGAGCAGTTTAGGGTGAAGTGCCTTGCCCAAGGACACAACAACATTTGGCACAGCCTGGAATCAAACCGGCAACCTTCCGACTACTAGTCCGACTCCCTAACTCCCTAACCGTGCTAAATTAGTGCTAAACCATCTGAGCGCTAATATCTTCCATAATGCTGACAAACATGCTGTTTAGTGTTTACCCTTAAGACAAGGGAGTAACACTAAAGGAAATATGGATATCAATGTATGGATGGTATTGGCTTCATTTATAATTTTAAGCTGGATTAAAAATATGTGCAGTGTGTACTGTAACTGCCTTTAAACCTTTTGTTTGTACCTGTACTCTACACAAGGCTGTTTCTCTAATCTCTATACCACAACACTGTGAGCTGTAGGGACCCTGTGAGCTGCTTTGGTAGAAAAGAGCAGTCAGCCCCATGTGTTCAGGTATGTGGAGTAGATCATTTATTGATCTGAATGGAGGGGGTGCGGTAGCAGCAAGTGGCTGAATGAAGGCTACAGATGACACAGTATGTCACCGGAGTCAAGAGTTAAAACCAGGATTAAACCAACGCTGAATGCAGCTGGTTCAGCCTTCTGCATGCCTGGTGAGGAGGTGAGGACCTGAGCTTCAATGAAAGTGTTATTCCGGCTCTGGCACGCCACAACAGGCCTCAGAGCTGCCGGACAATACAGAGTAGCCATATTATCTCTTCGGTAGAAATCGATGAAAGAATGCAGCAATGAAAGAAAGAAAATTGTGCTTGTATTGAAAATACACATTCTAGAAATTAAAAGAGAAGCAATTTAATGAATATCAAAGATGTCGTGCCTAGTTATGACTTTCCTCTTTTAAAATCCCTCCTGCAATTTAGCGGTCAGATCTTTTGATGAAGGGATAAGAGAAGCAAGAGGGTGTCTAGGACAGAGTCAGGGCTTCAAAATGAAAATGGGAGTTTTTTATTAAATGTACATTATTTCTTAAACATTAAGCAGTGTTTCCAAGAAAATGATCCCAGAGTAACCCAGCATAGTAATATTATGGCTGCATCCATCATCACAGACAAATAACAATTAGAACATTCCTCTTCCTACAGCTCTCAGGTTCTTGGCTAAGTCTATTATTTTCGATCATTCATCAGAAACACAAAATGGCCTCAACACAATACTGTGCATGAATATATGCATGTGTGTATGAACGAGAAAATGTGTGGTCCACATCAATGTACATGTGGGGAAAAGCAGTAAAGCTTGTGAATTCAAGCTTAGGTTTTTGGAAAAACGTACAGTTAGGCAGTGTTACATGTTGGGTAACTTTTTAGGCATGAAGTTAAGGGTTCGTTTTAGGTGTAGGGCTAAGGAATAGGGGACATGGAGTTATGGGTTAGGGTTTTGTCCCCGCAAGGTTAGAAAAACCACCTTGTGTTTGTGTGTGAATGTAGAGAGTTTGAGTATGATTATGGCTGTTGTTAAGCAAAGCCCAGCCAGGGGCGTCGGACTGGGGGTAAAACCAATACTGATTACCAGGGCCCAAAGGGGAGAGAGGGCCCTTGAAAGGTCAGGAATATGTTGGGGTTGAGGAACATGGGGGCCCATCAGGACTGCCTATGCATAGGGCCCAGGACCTTTTTCTACACCGCTGAGCTCAGCCTCTGTCATTGTTTAATTTCAGAGCACAAACCTTGCATGGTGAGATAGATAGAGCCTGGAGGATTGTTGATTGAGGGGTGAGTTTTATTGGGGTTATTGCACTGGGGCTACTGAACAGGCCAGGGCCTTGATTGTGGATAGTGCTGTAGACAGAAATGGAATGGATAGAAAGGACATTCCAATTCAAATCAATGTAGCAGAATGGTCAGAGCAGCAGCCATTTTTACGTGTACCAAAGATCTAGCGGCCTACTTCCACATTTAACCGATTTGCGTGTTGTCAACTAACAACAATCGCCATTTTGTTGTGTACTAGGGTTATAGTGACCACGCCAAGCAGTTCCATGGCCTTTCTATCCATTGTATTTCTATGGCTGTAGATCTCTGTGGTTGTGGAGTAAGTGCTTGCTACAACACTAGGGGCTTACAGGGGTTACTTGCAGAGATAGCCATGACACCACTTTCAGAGACAACCTTCGGACTGCAGTCAATGCCCTGTCTTTCCCTGTCACACACACACACACACGCACGCACGCACGCACGCACACACGCACACACGCACGCACACACACTACACAGAATATCTTAATCTGTACATAATACAGAGACCCATGCTGGGTTTTTGTCAGTACAAGGTGTCCAGAAATGATCTGCAGATGTGGATTGACAGTAGGACTCCAGCAGTACTGAGGCATTCAGTCCAGACGGCGTGTGAAGTTGCGTCTGTTGTGTTGGATGGGAGCTCTTTTAAACGGCCCACATGGAGAGACTCCTGTTACTGACCCGGTCTATTGCAGACAGCTCTGCTGGCTGCCTCTGAATGGCAAAGCAGGAATGGTGTGTGAAGCAGTAACACAAAACCATTTCATGTAACTCTCAGCACCGTACCACTTCCCAACCAACCAACCACTCCTCACGTTCTCCCCACTTGTACTGCTTCTACACAGACACTATCTGATGTCTATCTGCCGGGCTGGCTGCTTATGGGCCTGTCCGTATTCGTTGGGTTCAGGCCAAGTTTAAATAGCAGGCTGGTATGTTTCGGCTTAGATGGAGAGAATGGAATCTGGAGGTTTTAGTGATTCAGACAGACAGCCTCAGTCAAGCTACCGGATATGCCAAATGGCATTACATTCCCTAGATAGTGCACTATTTATAAGATGAGCCCTGGTCAAAATCAAAGCAGTGTGTAGGTAATAGCGGGCCATTAGGGATGCAGTCTCAGTGATGTGGTGAGTAGTAATACACCTCCTGGAGGGCCACCCACAGTGTTGGGCTGGGCCATGCTGGAGAGCTGCCCTACTGACTGGGCTAGGATCACTTAGCTGACCTCTGCCTCTCTACCTGATTAAACCCTTCTAGATGTTCTCACTCTCATAACTCCCCCTCAATCCGAGAACAGATGGGTAGATAATCTTATTCATGCCTACCGAGAGTCTCTGTCTTACATCAGCCTTTTTAATGCCGATACAGGCCAAACCCAACGTATAAACATTGTTGCAATACCATTTTTAGTAACATAGAGTAATTAGAGTAATAGACTAGCTTTTTGATATTTGCACCTTTCTATAATTAATATTTATCAATTAATAATAATAATAATTACAATATGCAGATATAAACTCCTCAATATGGCAAACATGCTGTAGTATAAAACATGTCCGATCTACTTGCCGGCACTGACTGACTCACTGACTGGCTCACTGACTGGCACACTAACTGACTGACTCACTGACTGACTCACTAACTGACTCACTGACTGGCTCACTGACTGGCACACTAACTGACTGACTCACTGACTGACTCACTAACTGGCTCACTGACTGGCTCACTGACTGGCTCACTGACTGACTCACTAACTGGCTCACTGACTGGCTCACTGACTGACTCACTTGCTCACTGACTGACTCATTTGCTCACTGACTGACTCACTAACTGGCTCACTAACTGGCTCACTGACTGGCTCACTGACTGACTCACTAACTGGCTCACTGACTGGCTCACTGACTGGCTCACTGACTGACTCACTTGCTCACTGACTGACTCACTTGCTCACTGACTGACTCACTCACTCACTGACTGACTCACTGACTGACTCACTAACTGGCATTCCTGGAGAGGCAGTCTGCTCTCATGTTGCCCCCTGCCCTGGAAACGATGCATGTCAGGAGAAAATTCCATCAAAGGAAGAAGGTAATGGAAGGACCACCCAAGGGGCTGTCACCATAGATATATACAGCCTAAATCTGGACTTTCTAAACTGCCAGCACCAATGCAAGCAGCATCTTCTCTGTTGTTGAGTGCTTATTTAGATGTGAGACAATTGAAAAAGTTCTGAGTAACTATATATTCCTGAGTAAACAATAATTATGATGAAAAAACAGCCCTTGGGCATCTAGCTTACTGTTGTGCTTTTGTAAGACCCCCTGCATTTTTGGTATCACTATGACCAATTGAAGAACAGTGATAGTTTGGAGCCGCTTGCATTGGGGAAGACACCAACAGACCCTTTGTCTTCTCCAAGGCTCTGTTCTGGGCTCCGAGAGAATGCGACTTTGGGAATTGTCTATTTGGGGCAACAACTTAGGTGAAGTTCTTAGAAAACAGTATCCAGCCATTACAAAAACAGTTCCTGACAAGATTTTGGCACAGGATTGTTACTGATCACCTCCACTGTCCTGACTGGTCTGACTTTACGTAGACCTGTAACTTTTAATGGCAATTAAACATTGAGTTGGCGATTTATACCTTTTTTAGGTTCACGTCCTTGTTGAAAACAATGTACTGTAGGAGCATGGTATACTTTTGTATATTTCCTAGTGGTGTGCACTGATAAACACAATTTTCTCTTTACTATGTAATCCCAAAACCGTAAAAAACTATTAAATAGTGTAGAACATCATTCTGTGGTGTACGGTACATAGTATGCCTCAACTCTATGTAGGAGTAATGGTTATTTAGCCAGACGCCGATAATGCAAGAGACACCTGAGAAAGCTTTTTCCATGGTGAGCCCCTGTGCTCACATATCACGCAGTCCCTCTGGTATGCACTCTTTGACATGACTGCCAGGAGAGGGCTGCGGGTAGACTAAAAAACAACCCCACCAGCGTACCCCAATCACCACAGACCCTGTCAAATAAATATCCCTGCAGACTACACTCAATTACACACAGAATAGAGGTTATTGTTAACAATGATTGAGGCCATTCTCTTCTGTTGTACACTCTGTTTAGATCAGTGTTTCTCAAACCTCTCCTGGGGGACCCCCAGCCATGCCATGTTTTAGATGTATCACAGAGCTAGCACACCAGCATCAACTTGTCATCTAATCGTCATGGCCTTACCTGCTTGAATCAGGTGAGCTAGTTCAGGGATCCCAGAGGAGAGGTTTGAGAACCACTCGTTTAGATCACTACCACTCGTTATCAAACAAGCTGTTCATACTTTATAGCTTTACTTAGTCATACTACTATCCATTTAAATGGCAGCTCATGGGGATATCCTATCCATTGTCCATTGAATATGGTACATAGCAATAATTTGATGTATTTCTACGGTATGTCATTAAACAATGTTGAATGTATCCACAGGAGTAAAATAAACCCTGTAGAAACATTTTGTTTAATATGTATTTGCCGTGTGGTGTTAGAGGCAAACACACTAGAATAAATGTTTCTCTCAATGTTTCTCCCTTTCCAGGAGGCGTTAGACGAGACGTGCGCAGAGGGGATCAGTGATGAACACTACCGTTTAGAAGGTAGGCCACCTGTCTCTTCTACTCCCCGCCTTCTCTCAAAGCACTGCCTCCTCTCTAAGCCCGCCTTTTCTCCAAGCCCCACCTTCTCTCTAAGCCCAGGCAATGTTCTGATGAAGTGGATGTCTGGAACTCCCCAACTCTCAGTTTCTCTTTATATTCCAGCCCTTCTCCTCCCTTTCTTTCACCAAATCATCCCGTCCCCCACTGTATTCTGCAACTCCATCTATTATCAGTTGGGGATGATGTTAAATTTTGAAATCCAGGATAGGCACGCTCCATCTTCTTTACTGAACTTGAAAATAACACCAGAGCTCAGTTGTGCTGTGTGAATGGATGCGTAGCAGAGTAGAATGGTGCCATCCCAGATATGGCCCACAGGTAAGGATCATATATCGACATATATTGTGAAGAATTATATTTTTTATACGTAAATAATAATAAGTGGTAGATTGTCTATGTGGGTTCATCAGAGCCGGAGATATTGCACATCAAAGTTTAGACTTAAAACTGCTTAGAATACTGAATAAACAAATTTTTCATTATCATAACATAACATATTACATGTTAAAATATATAATATGCAATGCATTATAATATTTTGGGAAGTGCAAGTTATGTATTTCAGTAACATATTCAGGACACATATGTACATATATGTTGAGAAATCCTATATATATATATATGTACATATATTTTTTACATGGGGGGGTCAGAGTGGCTTGCCTGAGTGGTTGTCCCTAACAAGGTCATCGATGGGGACTATCTATCAGTCTTCATATGTCAGTAGGCATTGTACGTTACTCACCCGGGATCTCTGATACCACTAGCTTGTTTCGGACGAAAACTAGGGGACTGATGTATCTTGCTGTAGAGATCCAGCATTAACTCAACTACACTGACAGGCATCATAATTACCAGACTAATTATTACTGGACTTTCTAGTTACATTGACATGATCGACAACCATTCTAGGGGGTGGCACATCAACTGATCATTTATGTTATATATTCATTTAGATTTATATTCATTTAGATAAATCTTCCAGTTTGTTAGCTCTTTACTGATTTTATATAAATCTTCCAGGTAGTTAGCTCTTTACTGATTTCATATAAATCTTCCAGTTTGTTAGCTTTTTACAGATTTTATATAAATCTTCCAGTTAGTTAGCTCTTTACTGATTTTATATAAATCTTCCTGTTACTTAGCTCTTTACTGATTGTTACATTTCATTTAATGCTTGAAATGAAAAAATACTTAATAGTATTATGTAATATTTGTAAACTGACATAATTGAGTCTGACTGGCTTGCCTCTGTACATCAGACAGACAAGCTCAGTGAATCCCTTTAAAAAAGACCTGAAAACATATCTGTATGAGAGCTTTCTGTTAACTCATTTTATCTTGTAAGACTACTCTATCAGATGTTCTACATTGGACTGCTGCTTTTAGAGTTTCAGCCAGAAGGAGATGGGCTCCCCGTATTATGTCTGGTTCTGCTCAAGGTTTCTTCCGGGAATATGGGAGTTTTTCCTTGCCACTGTTGCCATATGGCATGCTTGTAAGGGTCTAAGGTTTGATGCTGCAAAACATCCGGGCGTTGTGTTCATTAAACATATGTATATATATATTCATATTAGGGCTGGGCGATAATTCAATATTTATCGTTATCGAATTTAAAAAAATAATATCGAGAAGAATATCGATATCGACATATCGTGATAACAGCTTGTTCTGTTCTGAAACAAAGAAACATCCAACAAACGAGGAGTATTTCGTAATGCTTGTAGTTCATTTTTACCTGAAAAAGAAATGTAACAAGATCGATAAATATTTTTTTATTATGTTTTGTTTTTATTCGTCTATACAGCAGAGTATACACTTTGATGTAATCAAGTCACAGCAGTTCATATATATATTTAAAAATATCGTCAGGGATATCGTATCGAAAAAATATCTGTTTTATATCGTGATATCATTTTTTGGCCATATCGCCCAGCCCTAATTCATATATTATTTTGTTATTATGATTTTGTCCTCTATTTTTGTGTTAAACGTTCCAAATGTAAAGCACTTTGAGCTGCATTCCGTGTATGAAAGATGCTATACAAGTAAAGCTTATTATTATTATTAATATTATTTGCGGCTGACTGACTGACAGAAAAATGATATGCATTTAAAGATGGAGTCTGTGATTTTGGGGCTGCTTGTAAATGTGGTGCTTGTGAGCAAAACTGTGTACCTAAATATTGTGTACTCCAGCTCTAGGAAACAATAGAGACCACTGCGACATATTCTTAAATCATCCCTGTTGAAAGCCTTTAGAATGTGATCAGAAGGAAGATGGATGTTCCATCAAACAAAGCCGAGCTGCTTGAGTTTCTGCGCCAGGAGCAAATATTATCTTATCTATCTTTCACCACATTCCCTTCACCACTATCCTAATAAAGCATAAATTCTTGAAAGTAAATGTAAGAAAAGCCCCTCCCTCATTTACCCTCCATTCTCAGAAGAGGAGACATACTGTGATTTACTACAGGTGTGTAGACAGATCCGCTGTGTCACAATTTTTGGCAGCGGACTTTATTGAATTACCATTTGATACAATGCTTCTTTATTCCTGCGAGTTAACAGATCTACTGCATATTTCTTAAATCACATTAAGCAGTAATTGAGCCTTCTGGCCTTTGATTCTCTAAAACCCAAGAATGAAAGTGGATGAAATGTATTTGAAAGTGACCGACTGAGGCATAGCAGGCTGTTCTCATGACGATACCCAAAAGAATCTTACAAAACAAGAAATTTGTACACATGGAGACATGGAAAAGTAAAGCCTAGAAGATTTCCGAAATATTCAGTAAAAATATTCAGTTTATCTTAACTGGTAGAACAGGGATAAAATGCTAGGTTATATATATGTAGGATATACATTTTCCTGCATCCGGAAATGTCACGTGTAGTCATATGTTTTTTTTAATGATTTGTATGATTTTGTACGTATCGCCATGAGAACAGCCTGTAGTGTAATAATGGCGTGACCGTAGTGTGTCTATGTGTTTCTGTGTGTGTGTTTATGTGCACATTGTATCATGGCAGCGCTATCAGATGAGGCATGATGGCTTAATGAGAGTGCCAGCCAGTCTCTCAGCTCTGTTCTCCTTTCTGTCCTCTGGAAGTCCTCAGCTCCACTTATAAAGAGGAGTGTGACTCTGTTGTGACAGTGGGGGAGGTATCAGCGTGCATATTTTTACAGAATAGGGAGGTATTGGGACCCAGCCCTTTCATTATCCACAGATAAACACCTCTATCTCCGCTACATTAGGCGTGCTAGCCAACAGATTGGTCCGCACACACGGCACAATGTTCCCTTTCAGCACCTGGGATGATCAAACGGCATGGTTATATTTTGCCCCTCGAAAAAGTTGGTATCTCCTCTATAAGATGCGGTGTGTCATTACGCCTGGAGCCCAGGGGACGGGAGGCACAGCAGACAGGCTTGTCTCTTTGATCTGCCTCGATCAGGAGGAGAGAGAGGACATGGCTGTTGTGTGTGTCTGTTCTTTTGGCGAGCTCAACAAACAGTGTTTCAGATTTGACTTGGCTTAATTAATTAGTGATTCTGTTTTACAGCCAGCCGGTCTGATCCTTGTCCAAAAGGTTGAAGAATAGAACTTCAAAGTGCAGCGGGAGCGTTGTGGAGTGGGGTGTGTGTGTGGGGGGTTCCTCACAGCCCCTCCAGATCTGCAGTGTTTATTGTCTCCAGACTCTGATCTCTGTATGGGCATACTGGGGTCCATGGAGGGGCTCAGTGACCTGCTGTATTTATGTTCTGCCACTGGCCTATCAGTGTGTTTTTCATTTGTAGGAACCAGGTCTGAAGCATCTTAGATGCTTCAATTTCATTTAGATGAGAGAATATGAAGGGACGATGAGAGAATATTAAGGGACGTTGACATTCAGGCTAATTACAGTTATTGTACACTGTTGATGTGTGTTTTGTCACACATATATAGAGCTCTCCCTGTACATGCAGTCTTTCTGTTGTACTGTATGGGAACATTAATGATCCAGCATTATGACCTCGCAGAGACACAGAGATGACTTCCATACGGTCTTTGATGTTCAGATAAAAGGATTTTGCCAGTTAAGAATGTATTTTCTTAGGCCATCTCATAGGAAGGATATTGTCCTGTTCCGTGCGTCATATGTCTGAGATGTTTCCATGTTCAATCAATCTTCTTCACCATTCCTGAAGCAATGTGAGCCTTTACCATATTTACCAGTCGTATCGGTATGTACGCAAAGTGTACTGTGTCATTGCCGTACACCTAATGTGGTTTTATGTGTCCTGACAGTGGCTTTGCCCCCAGAGAAGACGGAAAGTTGCTGTGCGGAGGAAAAGATGCAGGGAAGAGAGACCCGAGTGCCTGCTGTGTCACGGAAAAAACTCCAATTTGAAGTTAGTGTGAAGTTGAACTAAGAACAACTGAAATAGAGCATTTATTAGTGGCTCTTGGTTTCAACCTTGACCAACACTAGAATGGCATTGGGAGAATGCTCTACACAGACTTTAATAGATCTGAAATGTGATTGGTTGTAGGAGCTGGAGTGTGCTGTTTCTGTTGAGGAAGACAACAGACAGGAGTGGACATTCACCCTGTATGACTTTGATAACAACGGCAAAGTTACCAGAGAGGTAAGGCTCATGCTTCTGAACACTGACTTTTCACATTAACACACATTGTATAATACTCTTTTTTCCTCACTAACCAGCCCATCTAATTATTATTTTATCAAACACATTTACAGTCACGCCGCACTAATGTCTAATGCCCGTTTGTTGACAATTTAACCAGGTCAGTGCTTTCCTTTGTTTAAACTGTCACCAATGGAGTTGTATTCAATTAGTTTTATCTGGAATCGTTCCCAAGCCAATAGCCTACATGAAATACTATAAATGTTTAAATTGGACAGTGAGAGTCAAGCCTCGACACTGCTAATACCTATTTATACATGAAAACCCAGCTTTTTGTATTATTCATGATGCGGTATCTGAGTACTTTCTAATAAATATGTTGGTCAGTCACAGTATATTACACCCCATGAAATACTTTTTTGACGAGATTGGTCTGCTTGCAGTCAGTTAAGCACACAGTCTGCACACAGTCGGCTCCAGATTATTTGATGTGTCCTAATTCCTTCTACAAAGGAATGTCATTCTAGTTCAGCGGAGCTCGTCAATTATTTACAATAAAGGTTTTCATCTTCATTTAAGAAGCTGTAGTGTAGCTAATAGACAGAAACACATTTTCAGCCGACATTCCAAATGTCTGCAGACTTATTATTCTATGTCAATAATACAGTCAACGAGGAACCAAATCAAGGAATAGGTATTTGCTTTTTCCTTCTCCGCAATAGCTGGTTGGCTTTGTCAGCTTGTAGAGATCTGAGCAGTGCAGGCATAGAGGCCTGTGTTTTATGTTTTAGTTGAGTTGAAACGGTGTGAAGAGATTGAAGGGGTCCTCTGTGTGGTTTAGATGGTCGGATCCAGTTTCTTTGGTATTGCCTGTGGCCCCCAGACACCAGAGACAGCGGGCCGCAGCTCACAGATTTCTTCTCCACATCCCTTTATTTCTTCACACATGAAAAACTGGAAACCAAAAATCATACAGGATGGCTCAGTGTTTGAAATGGTATCTGGAGCCAGTCCCCAAAGAGCTTATAATAGGCCTTTATCTTGTAGTCATAGAGAGGCAATGTGAAGGCAGACAGTTGAACTATTTAGAGGAGAGCCAGGAGCTGGCTAGCCTAATAAGCACAAAAATTGCCCTAATTTCTGAGCATTTTGTCAGACCCTCTTCTCAGCAGTGGTAGTCCAGGGAGCACTTATAAAAATATGGTAATTTACCTTCAGAAAAATCAGTAACAACACATGTTAGCATACTGTTTTTGATCTGTCTGTTGATGTTAAAAGTGCTCTCTTTCTAAACCAAGTTTTTAAAGACTTAAGCAAGTGCAGGTTTTAGATGTTTGTCTCTCTTGTGGGATGTTTTAGCCTTACTTTTTTATTCTTCCATTATTTCCTCGGGGAAAGGTCTGGCCTATGGCCCTCAGTGACACAAAATAAAGATACTGAGAGTTAGCTATGGCTTTTAAGCGCTTTTTGTTGAAACAAATCTACCACATAAAATCCTAGAGAGTGTTCGAGAAAGTGAAATAGCAGTTGCACTAGACCAGAGCTGTAGAGGAAGCTACACAGCAAAATCACCAGTGCTAAATCAACTCTGAGAGTGTTAAATAAACACTCTCAGTGTTTATATAGAACACTGAGAGTGTTATTTTAACACTCTCAGAGTTGATTTAACACTGATGAGTTAGCTGTGTAATTGGTTCAGATATCTATTAGACCTTCTCATCCCATCTAACCAAGACTTGTTTTCACCATTTATCCCATCTATGTACTGCCTGATTACTTCAAAGGACTGAAATAACACAACTGACTGCCCAAAATTTTCTTCTGTCCATTTCTCCTGACTAACAGACAAGACTACAGCAATGGGGTTGTCAGATGTGTA
Organism: Umbra pygmaea; assembly: GCA_016801145.1. Taxonomy (NCBI): domain Eukaryota; kingdom Metazoa; phylum Chordata; class Actinopteri; order Esociformes; family Umbridae; genus Umbra; species Umbra pygmaea. The sequence goes on from JACXGM010001483.1 coordinate 31,255, forward strand.
GCTACATATGCTGACCACCTCTCTCTGGCTTCCCCACAGGACATCACCAGCCTGCTCCACACCATCTACGAGGTAGTGGACGCATCGGTCAACCACTCCCCCAGCAGCAGCAAGACGCTGCGGGTCAAGCTCTCCATGGCTCCTGACTCGAGCCAGCACTGGAGGAGCTGTGCTCAGGGCCCGCCAGGTAAAAACTAGATCAGGGAGGTCGGTAGAGGGTGACAGCGTAGGAACAAGAGAGTAAAAGGGTGAGGAATGGAGCAGAGGAAGGACATGTAGGAGGGGAAGAGAGGCAAGAGAGGGCGAGTTACCTTGGGCTGGCCTA
>JACXGM010001483.1:31679-46586 GCA_016801145.1 Umbra pygmaea
ATGACGGGAGTAGTGACACAGCCAAGAGACCCCCCCCCCCCCAGGTGTCTTCAAATACTCTGAAAGAGTGCTTTTGATAACCACATCCATCTTCGTTTTCACCATAAGATTTCTCCCCCCCCTCACTTCTCCGAGCTGTCGGGAACATATAGCTACGTTCAACGTCACTTTTGTGACTGAAGATTTGGTAAACAAGTAGTGAGAAAGTAATACAAATAAAAAATCAAAAGCAAACTGTTTGGTTATGTCCCGTTGTTGTGGCTATTTATAACTGTCAAGCGATTCAAAAGTAACAGGTTTTAAAATCAAACTTCTGGCTGGATATCGTCATGCTAATTCTTCACTACTACAGATATAACTACATTAATGAACACTGGGTTATATATATATATATAATGTCTTATATGAGGCCTGGAGTTGAAAATAGAATAAATGAAGCATTGTTTTTTTCTTTCTTTTATACTGTAGATCTTCAAAGTAAAAGCTGTGAACAAAGGTTTCTTTCTTCTGAGAGAAATAGGCCTGTGCTGTGTGACTGTTGCAGTGTGTGTGTATGTTCTGTGCATTCTGCTGTCTTTGATAATGTCCCGGCCCGTCTCTCCTACAGACATGTCCCACCCCAGAACCAAGGCTGACAAGTGCATCGAAGACCCTAAAAGTGCAGAGAAGAAGAATCGAGCTCTGCTCAGGTAATCATGTTGTTCAGCGTGGATCCGTGATATGCGACATATTTACATATTGGAAATGTATGGTCTGCCGCAGTACTAACTGTGTCCCCTACAGGCGCCAACACAGCGACCATCATTCCATGCTGCAACAGCAGGATGCAGTCCAGCAGAGTGAAGTTTGCCAGCGCCACTGTGTGGATGAAAACCTGGAGCGCAGGAACCACTATCTGGACCTGGCCGGTATCGAGAACTACACATCCCGCTTTGGTGCAGGTAAGCTGGCCCGGACAGGCTGTGCCAGGACGGTAGAGAGACAGAGAATAATAAGCTAATAAGAAATAATAATGATTTTGTTTATTGAAGGACCCTCAAAGTTATAATACTAGACTGTACTTCTCCACAGCACCAACCGCAGAGCCAGTGAAAGCAGAACATCAAACTCGTGCATCGAATCAGTTCAGGTCTCGCTCTCATGAACCAGAGAATGGCCACGCATACTCCCACCGCCGCTTGCAGGTTGCCATGGAGAGCAGTGCCACCCCGGGCCCGGACACCTCATGCCACCCGCGGCCGAGCAAAGACTCGGCCAAACCCGCTCTGCGCTCCCCTAAATCACACACCCGCACGCCTCCCGCGCAGACCCCCATAGGCCGTGTGATGAGGAGTAGAGGGGCGCCCCAGCCCCCAGCCCTGCCCAGCCAGACGACACCTCACCAGTCTTCCGCGCCCTACCGCCGACACAAGCAACGGGCAAAAGAGGTCCAGCAGCAGTACCGAGCCCTCAGGGCTCCACTGGGGCCTGTGGTGGAGAAGGAGCAGGTGAGGGACCTGCCCAGTGTGTTGATCTACGACGGAGCGCTGGCCCAGATGGTGCAGAGGCACGAGCATCATCATCACCACGAACACCACCACCACTACCACCACTTCTACCAGACCTGAGCCAGCCAGATACCACGCCCCCGTCCCCGCCCCTCTGCCCCCAGAACACCTCCCTGCATGCCAACCTCCACCTGGCTCCACACAGCATGCAGACAGGCCGGCCACTCGGCAACCACACAGCTAGAGCTGTGTCACCATCAGGGGGGCTGGCCCTGTGAATGGAGAGGGCAGAGAATCAGGGGGGTTGACTTGTCTAGACTGGAAGATGCATGGCGAAGGGAGGTGCAGTTGTTTAGGCATGAAGAGCCCCTGTGAGACAACAGGAAGTGTGTCGGCCTTCAGGAGTGCTGAGAATCAGCAACCAGCAGCAGAACAGGGTACCTGAGAGGACCGGAAAATAAAAAACAAAGCTTGGCTGTAATCGTTCAGGACTGTTATCCCCCCTCACCGTTTGGATGTTGAAAGCTCTCACGGGCTAACTGACTTCATGAGGCCATCTTGTTTTGAGGCCATGCAGGTACAACCATCCCTGCAGTCTTCTACCTGAATGGGCTCTTTTGAGGAAGAGGAGTTAGTTGCAGGGGACTGGGTCGCATGAAGAGACTGCAAAGAAAGTTCATAATGAAGGAAATTAGGTGTAGAAAACAGATCTACAGTGTGCCTGTCTGAGAACATGTTTGTATGTTTTGCGCAAACAAGATACGTAATGTGTACATACTGTGTGTGTGTGAGCGTGTGTGTGTGTGTGTGTGTGTGTGTGTGTGTGTGAGAGAGAAGAATTGAGAAGACTGTGTACAGTTTGTGAGATATGTCTGCTGTGACACCCCTGTTGCCACTAGAGACCACTTGAAAAGCACTTGTTGGTGCTGTTGCATTGGAGACACTTTCGCTTGTCAGAACAGAGGAGGGACCGGCATCGGATGAAGAAGACAATATCCTCCAAGCTCCTGATTCTCACATGCAATACAGGACACATCCTGAGAGAAACACGATGAAAGGAAAAATTGTCAAATGTTCAGTGAGATTAGAAGAGCCTAATCAGCTGCTACCTCTAGTATTGTTATTGTAATTGTTGTATGATGATTATCCTAATTTGTTAGTTTTTTTTCCCCCAGTTAAATATATTTTTTAAGATGGCAAAAAAAAAAAGTAATGTAAATCATGTAACGTAAAAAAAGAACTCCTATATATTTGATTTACATATGGTATGTACACGTTTAACACTATAGGTATACTGTTGTAATGAACATTATACATTTAATTACATTATTAATGTGGTAGTGCCACATCTGAAAAGAGCATTTGTGAAGTCAGGCACTGACGAGAAGGCCTGTTTTGCAATTGCCGTTCCCATTACCAAACAATGGAATGTCTAAAGACATTTTAGACCATCTGCTACTTTTAACGTTGTGGCAACAGATTTGGGAAGGCCCTTTCCTGTTCCAGCATGACTGTGCCTCTGTGCACAAAGTGGGGTCCATAAAGACAGGGTTCCCTGAGTTTGGTGTGTCGAGTGGCCAACACTGAGCCCAACATTCAACCCTATTGAACACCTTTGGGATGAATTGGAATGGAGATTGCGAGCAGACCTCACAAATGCTCTTTTGGCTGAATGGGCACAATATCCTACAGTCACACTCCAATATCTTGTGAAAAGCTTTCCCACAAGAATACTTTTTTATGCCAATGGTTTTGGAACGGGATGTCCAACAAGCTCATATGGGTGTGTTCAGATATACTTCTGGTTAGATAGTCTATATGATATTTGTCTAAATACAGCGGTCCATAAGTCATCCAGGTCCAGTTGTAGGGAGAAAGCTCCCCATGGCAAAGCTCTGTCCCAAGCTGTCAGCATTGCTTTCACCAGGCTGCCATCAAACCATGTGTCCCCAGCTCTCAACCAGCAAGGCTTTGTTCATGATACTGGCTGGGCAGTCTGGATCTAAGGTTTTCAGCTGTCTGTCTCATTCCTCTGGTGCTGGCTGACACCCTGCCTGCCGGCCTTCAGGCTCCACCCGGACCATAACTCAGTCCGCTGAAGCTCTGGCAGCTCCAACCACACATGACTTCTCAAATCTAACCCTCCGTTGGGTGAACCGCCAGTATTTTAGACAGGTCAGGCTTGCCTGCATCTAGGTTCCAGGAACTATTATCTGGTCAATGGAACTGGGAAACCCTGTAGTCAATACACCCTTTTAGACCTACCGGTACACTGTAAACAATTGTTCCATAAAAAGTGTAAAGAGTACTGGTAACCAGTACACCAGTCATCTTTCTATTGTTTACGGAGATTTCCTTCAAGACTATGATAGAAAATACTTTATAAACATAGTAAATGTCCGTTAGCACACAGAACTGATTTTACTTTCTAACAGACATCTACCGTACTGTGTTTATAAATTGTTTTCTTTTTTTTTAAGGAAATGTCCGTTAGATAATTAAAAAAATACTATCAGTAATTTTTACTGTTATAAACAAATTACCAATACTTTTTACAGTTTTTTTTCCACAGATATATTTTACATTGCAGTAGTTTTAAGACAAGTGCAGGTGGTTTAACATTTCCTTGTACCTCACACTAGGTGTGTGGACTTCAAAACCAACCTTTAAATCAGGGACTATGTGTAGGTTTAGAGATGTGTGCATTTTGGGTCAGTTGCAGGAATCAAATGCATTCCAAGCTTGTACACTGCTGCCCTCGACACACAGCTGCAGGCTATCCATTAATAGAGACACCAGTCAGGCAGTCCTCCATGGGAAGCAGTCCCATACCCACCCCCCAGGGGTAACACAGCTGCACCTTATTCCAACTCCCCTGAGACACCTCCCTGTCCCGGCCATCACCCTGTCTGACAGAGCCCACATCAGCACTTGTTATTGCTTTCACCCTACACCACAGCAATACTGTGACTGAATAGCAGAGGTGTTGATAATAGCACATGCCCCTAAGATACTTGGGTAATGGAAATGGCTTGAGGCTACGTCGGGGACTGTCAAGGCAGAGGGGCCACGCCTTCATTCACGGTGGTCCGATCACCAGGCGTGGTTTTGGTGTGAACGTGAACTGTGCGTGTTTGTGTAAAGGCGTCTGGATAACGTGAGCTTGCCCAAGAGAAAGTGTTGTGTGTGCAAAATATAAAATATGGGCTAAAATTCTTCTACTGGGAAAACTCCAACAGCCTGTAGAGACCCAGGCTGTGTGCAGCCAAGCGACACCCTCAGACACTAGGGCTGCCTAAGTACCATTTCTGATGCACACCTTTAAAGATCCACGCTAGGTTTACAGGGACAGCTTTGGTATCTAAAGTTCTAATACTGTTCTCCATTGGCTATTATCTTTGAAGGTATTCCATTTCCATGTTCACAGCCAATACTTAAATGTCCTTCTGTATTCCACTACTAAGTTATGTTTTGTAATTCTTTATCTACATATTTGACTAGTGTAAATAGTTTTGGGACTGCAGAAAGGTTATGCCATTATTGTAGAAGGAATAAGCTTATTTATAATAATTGAATGACTAGTGAAAATACATTATGTCTGCCAAGCTATCACTCTTGCCTACTATTTTGTCAGTTCTCTACAATATCCGCTGTGCCAATCAGTGCCAGCAGGAGAGGGTGGGTGTGTCTTTTACTCCGATCATTCACTTCTTGGTGCCTGTAAATTAAACATGTCTAGCACTAATTGTTCAGTTCTTCAGCAGAAACATGTCTGCACTCTTCTCTTCCCTAATGTATTTTTTATGACATTGTTTAGTTGACATAGATGTTTTTTTAATAAATTGCTTTATTTATTTGATAGCAGAACTGTGCCAAGGGAAGTGACCTTTCATTAAAGTATGAATCTGTTCTCTAAGATATGTTGGCTGACTTCTCTTCATGCAGATTTGTTCTGTGGTGCTGCTGTGTGTATGTTTTTGGATGTATTTTACGATACATGTTAAATATAAAAATGCTTAAATAATCAATTTTTATGCAAATAAATGTATTTTAATGTATTCAGTACATTTGTAAACAGATTTTTACAGGAAATATATTAGACAATGTTTTTCAGAAATATATTAGACAATGTTTTTCAATATTGTACATTCAGATGTATTTTTAACCATATGGGTGGTGTGTGTGTGTGCATCTGTGTGTGCATACATGTGTATAATCACCTATCTGTGTAGTTGAATCAGTTGGTGATGGACTGCTGTGTGTAAATGCTTATTGTGATGACTTATTTCAGCATTGTTTAACCAGGTTGGTGAACCAAGAAGCAACTCAATGAACACTGCCAAAGGCATGCGTATGAAGGACATGACAACAAACAAGAATACCAATGAAAAGTACAAGAGAAACAGAAATGAAATTACATTATATACAGTGAAATATACAGTCAATAATGTACATAGCAGCTAGATTGGTCTATACCAGTCATTCTGACTGTCCCAGTTATAAGCTAAGATCTCAAATCAAATACAGCCAGGGAATGTTGGCTTCAACATTGTTGTGACCAGTGTGAGATATCTACTAGAGGGCAGGGTCATATTGGAATAGCTGATGTTGATGAGTGAGCTGACAAGAGTAATGGGATTTGCATATGATCAGTTGGTTTAAGTGAGACAGGGCCAGTTTCCCAAAGTGTAAAGGTCACGGCAGATGGCAGTGTGGTAAACACAATATTTTGGAATCAGTATACTGGCCTATGATTTATTCTATTGCACATATTGTAGTTGTTTTTGTGTTTTTTTTGTATTGTTTTTTTTACATTGATTTGTAACTAAATTGTTGTCTTTCAATGGCTATGCCTTTGACCAGGTCGACAATGTAAATGAGAATTGTTTCTCAATCAGCTTACCTGGTAATATAATGGTGAAATAAATAACATGTATATATTTTTACCAGGAAATTGCTATGAACATGCCAACAATGAGACAGGAGGCCCATGCCCACTGCTTTGGATACCTATACACTTGCTTGTGGGTATATTTATAGTTACTGCTTAAAGCTGTTACATTGGTTCCGCAGTGTTTTTTCACCATTATTGTATGCATAAATCCAACAACGACTCTCAGAGGTAAGTCTGGTTTGATTCCCAACTGTGCCAAATGGCAATGTGTCCTTGAATAAAGCACATTACCCTTTATTCAATGTGAGTGACTCAAATGTAAATGTAAAAAACCTAAAGTTAGATGCTAGCAGTTGCTAGCAGTGAGTGTAAAATTATTAAAATACACCGCGTTCCAAATTATTAAGCAAATTATATTTTACACTGATTTTCCTAAATAGTCGATAGAAATGACAGTCAGTATATTTAAGTCACCAATTGTTAGGGTTAAATTAGAATTTAATTGATCAAAGCACCCAATGAAAACAGTACTCTTTAAAAAAATAAAAATGCACTGTTCAAAATTATTATGCACATCAGAGTTTGAAAACATTTTATAGGTTGTAAAGAACTAAACATTGTCATTTGTTGAATTTTCAGCATTAGGAGGTCATATTTACTGAAATCAAAAGCTTTTTCAATCAAACACATCTTAACAGGGCAAGTTACATGTTAACATAGGACCCCTTCTTTGACATGAACTTTACAATTCTTGCATCCATTGAACTGTAACGTCCACCCCCCTTAGAGGCTGTATTTGCTTCCCCTTTTGTTTCAGTTATGTCTCCTGTGTTCTGTCTTACGTCCTCAGTGTATTCAGTATTTGAAAATACAGTGGTTTGGTTGATCCTTTGAGTTGCTCCCTAATGTATTGTGGTCTGTGGTTCCCCCTGGTGTCCCTTCTGTGTCTCACAGGTTCGGGTGTATGATGTCATCAGTGTGGGACCGTTTACGTGTGGATTCAGCGCTGGTGTTACCAATTGTCTCTGATTTGTATGTGTATTTAGCCCTTGTGTTTCCGCCTTGTCCTTGTTGGTCAATGTGTTCCTGTTACGCGTTCCTGTGTGTGTTGTTGTATTTCTTAGTAAGCCCCACGTGGCAGTATTATTTTGATTCCTCTATGTATTAGGAAATAAAGCTATCGCATTAGCACAAACTCCTTTGCTCCTGTCTCTATCATCTACATACACCATGGGATTCGTGACAGATTGACCAACCGATTATGAGACAGCGAAGGAGAAACGGCGTTACACGCCGTCAGAAGACGGAGAGTCCTCTCCCTCTAGGGGGACTACGTTTCGGTGGCGAGCTGGACCGGATCAACCGTCTGATATGGCAGCAGGCCCGGGCTATGGGTTACTCCCTGGAGGAGGCAGACTACGACGCCGAGGGAGTAGCCTGTTTTGGTAGTCGCTGGCTGGAGGAGGGCAGACACGGCACAAAGGGGTGTTTGTTGGAGGACGTCGGGGAGTTTTCGCCCTGGAATGACGAAGACAACGGGACGGAGGAGGTGCATGAAGACTGGAGACTGGAACGGGCTCATGGACAGGATCCAGGAAGCTATCCCACTCGGTAGGCCTCTAAACCTTTCTAAGGGTGTATCCGGGGCCCCAGTTGCGCTCTCCAGCCCCCCTAGCTCTCCTATGTACCAGGCGTCCCCAGTCAGCCGACAGGCTAGTTGCTCTAGTGCCCAGGATAGCGTCTTGGGAGCTAAGGCTAGCCTTAAAGGTGAGGGTTGTTTGGGTAGCACCCCGGCTAGGTCACGTAGCCCTTATACCCTCTCCTGTTTATTGGCTAGTCCCCATAGCATGCCTGCTAGCTCGGCTAGCTCCCCCACCATGAAGGCTAGCTCCCCTACCATGAAGGCTAGCTCCCCCACCATGAAGGCTAGCTCCCCCACCATGAAGGCTTGCATCACCCCTAGTCTACAGGCTAGCTTCCGTAGGCCTCTTACCATGCCCCCTAGGGCTTCCCTCCTGTCCCACATTAGGGACCCAGTTCCCGGGATAGGGTGGGTTAGGGGGCTAGGAGGAGGGCAGAAGGTTGGCCTGCATTCTGAGAGAGACATGGTAGCCCTCTCTATTTCCCGGTTGGAGGGTCCGGCGCTGTCCTTCGCCTTGGCCCTGTGGGAGGCAGACCACCCTCTGTTGGAGGATCACCGGGGGTTCACCCGCCAGCTGGAGAGTATGTTCGGGCCTCTCCCCAAGATGGCCCCCCCACAGTCTCCATCAGAAGCCAGCCCACCACCAGAGGTCTCCACCACGCCCAGACCACCAGAGGTCTCCACCACGCCCAGACCACCAGAGGTCTCCGCCGCGCCCAGACCACCAGAGGTCTCCGCCGCACCCAGACCACCAGAGGCCGCTGTTTCTGCTCAAGCCTCCAGGCCACCAGAGGCCGCTGTTTCTGCTCAAGCCTCCAGGCCACCAGAGGCCACTGTTTCTGCTCAAGCCTCCAGGCCACCAGAGGCCGCTGTTTCCGCTCAAGCCTCCCGGCCACCAGAGGCCGCTGTTTCCGCTCAAGCCTCCCTGCACCCAGAGGTTGCTACACCCCCATCGGCGGAGCCTGAGCCTTGTCTTGTCCCCGAGCCTGTGCCTTGCCCGCCACCAGAACCTCCGGCGGTCTGCGCTCAGCCACCGCTGACGTCCGGACCCCCTGCTCAGCCGCCGCTAACGTCCGGACCCCCTGCTCAGCTGCCGCTTACGTCCGGACCCCATGCTCAGCCGCCGCTGACGTCCGGACCCCCTGCTCAGCCGCCGCTGACGTCCGGACCCCCTGCTCAGCCGCCGCTGACGTCCGGACCCCCTGCTCAGCCGCCGCTGACGTCCGTACCCCCTGCTCAGCCGCCGCTGACGTCCGGACCCCCTGCTCAGCCGCCGCTGATGTCCGGACCCCCGTCCGGACCCCCGTCGTTGACGACGCTGGCCTCCGGACCCCCGTTGCTGACGACGCCGTCCTCCGGACCCCCAGACGCCCTGCCTGTGACAGGGCTCCCAGACACCCTGCCGCCCTGGCCTCCTGAACTGCCTTTTTCCTTGCCTCCTGGACTGCCTTTTCCCTTGCCTCCTGGACTGCCTTTTCCCTTGCCTCCTGGACTGCCTTTTCCCTTGCCTCCTGGACTGCCTTTTCCCTTGCCTCCTGGACTGCCTTTTCCCTTGCCTCCTGGACTGCCTTTTCCCTTGCCTCCTGGACTGCCTTTTCCCTTGCCTCCTGGACTGCCTTTTCCCTTGCCTCCTGGACTGCCTTTCCCCGGGGTGTCAGAACTGCCTTTCCCCGGGCTGCCTGAACTGCTTGTCCCAGTGATATTGCCTGTCCCCATGCCATTGGCTGCACCTGTCCCTGTGCCCGTGTCTGTCTCAGTCCCTCCTGACCCAGGGCCCCTCTCAGTCCCTCCTGACCCAGGGCCCCTCTCAGTCCCTCCTGACCCAGGGCCCCTCTCAGTCCCTCCTGACCCAGGGCCCCTCTCAGTCCCTCCTGACCCAGGGCCCCTCTCAGTCCCTCCTGATCCAGGGCCCTTCTCTGTCCCTCCAGACCCAGGGTCCCTCTCTGTCCCTCCAGACCCAGGGCCCCTCTCTGTCCCTCCAGACCCAGGGCCCATCTCTGTCCCTCAAGTCCCAGGGCCCATCTCTGTCCCTCCAGACCCAGGGCCCATCTCTGTCCCTCCAGACCCAGGGCCCATCTCTGTCCCTCCAGGCCCAGGGCCCATCTCTGTCCCTCCAGGCCCAGGGCCCCTCTCTGTCCCTCCAGACCCCGGGCCGGCCTCTGTCCCTCCTGTCCCCGGGCCCGCTGTCCCGCCTGACCCTGGGCACTTTGTTCCCTCCGGCCCAGGGTTCGCTATAGCCCACCTCGGTGTGGTGGGCTTTTGAGGGGGGATTCTGTAACGTCCACCCCCCTTAGAGGCTGTATTTGCTTCCCCTTTTGTTTCAGTTATGTCTCCTGTGTTCTGTCTTACGTCCTCAGTGTATTCAGTATTTGAAAATACAGTGGTTTGGTTGATCCTTTGAGTTGCTCCCTAATGTATTGTGGTCTGTGGTTCCCCCTGGTGTCCCTTCTGTGTCTCACAGGTTCGGGTGTATGATGTCATCAGTGTGGGACCGTTTACGTGTGGATTCAGCGCTGGTGTTACCAATTGTCTCTGATTTGTATGTGTATTTAGCCCTTGTGTTTCCGCCTTGTCCTTGTTGGTCAATGTGTTCCTGTTACGCGTTCCTGTGTGTGTTGTTGTATTTCTTAGTAAGCCCCACGTGGCAGTATTATTTTGATTCCTCTATGTATTAGGAAATAAAGCTATCGCATTAGCACAAACTCCTTTGCTCCTGTCTCTATCATCTACATACACCGTGGGATTCGTGACATGAACTAGTGAGTTTATGGAAAGTTTCTGCTTAAATTTTTTAGCAGGATGTCAGAATAGCCTCCCAGAGCTGCTGTTTTGATGCAAACTGCCTCCCACCGCCATAGATCTTTTGCTTGAGGATGCTCCAAAGGTTATAGCACCCATAGCAGACAATGAAACAGAGGTATTCTTTGCAACATGAGGTGCATTGTCATGCATGAAGATGATTTTGTTATGGCAGGCATGCTTCTTCTTTTTGTACCATAAAGGAACCTTAAAGTGGCCTAACAGCTTTCTCCCCATTATTCCTGCCCAAAACATGACTCCGCCACCTCGCTGATGTTTCATCTGGACCATCCAGGGTTGCACGGCACTCATCCGTAAACAAGATTGTTTCAAAATTAGTCTTCATGTATTTCTGGGCCCACTGAAACCGTTTCTGCTTGTGAACATTGGTTAGGGGTGGCCGAATAGTAGGTTTATGCACAACTGCACAACTGAACCAGCAGCTTCAAATACCTGTTTGCTGCTTTGTAATGGCATTTTAGCAGCTGCTCTTTTAATCTGATGAATTTATCTGGCAGTAACCTTCCTCATTTTGCCTTTATCTGCATAAACCCATCTGTGCTCTGAATCAGCCACAAATCTCTTCACTGTACGATGATCACGCTTTTGTTTTTCATGAAATATTCAATGTTTTTATACGTTCTCAAAGGCATTGCACTATCTGACGTTTTCCGGAGCATAGAGATCCTTTTTCTTTCCCATATTGCTTGAAACCTGTGGCCTTCTTAAGTAGTTTTCCTATAATTGGGCTCATCTGGCAAACTAATTATCACAGGTGTCTGATTGATTTCAGTGGTCCAAAGAGCCCGGAGACACAATACCATCCATGAGTTTGTTTGAAAAACAAAATTATTAATGTTTATCACACTTAATTCCAATTTGCATAATAATTTGCAACGTGGTGAACACAGACAAAAGGATCAGCCTGGCCAATACTTTGACAACCCTAGGTTGCCGCATCAATTGTTTAGAACGAGATGGTCAAAGATAACAAACACTCCCCCTAGTGTGTTTGGGTTTATTTTTGCCGTAGTTTTATCTATGTGTTTATGTTTTTGTGTCTCTATGTTGATATGCTGCATATGTTTGTTTGATGTGCCTGGTAAAATGCAGGGATGAGCAGGAAGAATAATGCTAAAGAGGGGAAGGTAGATTCTTTCTTCCCTGCCCCATGGAGACTCGGTGGGTTCCCAAATCTGTCTGTCCACAGCCGTCCACCATGCAATGCTCTCTACATGCACACACTGTGATATGCAGCTTATGCGCTTATCTTTCATTGGGATGACTACAGTGTCTGTCCCTCTCTGCAACGTGACCTGCCTTCCTCTGGCGAATACAGCCCATTTAAATCTGCCACTTTATATTTGCAGAACTCTGAAATCTTGATAAGCATGATCTATAACTTAGATACTGACACATCACAGCATGCCACTTCCAAAGCTCAGTTTCTTAATTTCACCTTTCTGGACATCAATGATTGCAGGGTCCTACATATAAATGTGCCTGTATTCAGGGGCATAGCACAGGATCCTGGGCCCTATGAATAGGCAATCCTGATGGGCCCCCATGTTATATATATATAATATATTCTCTCCCCTTGGGCCCTGGTAATCAGTATTGGTTTTACCCCCAGTCCGACACCTCTGCCTGTATTATCTGTCTTATCCAGGAGAGGTACGGAGATCTAAGAAACATCTATTACTTTCAAAGAAATTCTTAGGATTTGTGGTATTTCTTTTAGTTCCTGCTGATATTTGAAATAAAATATGGACAGGAAGATATTATCTCCCGATAAAATAATATTTTACTTTTCTATTCAAAGAAACTCATATGCCATAAATTGTCAAAGACAACGACTTGAACTTAAAACAATACTGTTGCATATAAAAAGAGTGACATGCCAGGGATCTACGTTCAGGGATCATGGATGACAGAAGAAGGCTTGATGTTGGTCAAGGGCTGAATTGACAGGGATATTGTCATTGGATGTGAAGTGACTGGGGGTCAGGGCTGTTGTCAGCGGTGGCTTCAGATGGTTTGGACTTCTGGCGGTGGGCAGCCATGTCTTTCACAAAGTTTTTAAATTAAACAATGTATTTTCATCCATACATTCATGTCTTTGGTTTGCAGTGGAACAAAATAAAAAGGCTGTGAAAAGAACTGAATTCTTTTAGACATTCTAAAATGGCCTGGACAATTTTATTGATACGATTTACAAGGAAAATTTTATAATTGGATTCTAGTGATACCACACGCAGACCATTGTTAAATTTGTATCAGTGGTGTTGCAATGAGCTGTTGTGAAAGCAGGAGTCCGAATGCAGGATGTAGCTTTCTTCTTTGATGATTTGAGCAAGCAAACACCAGTAGTAGGCAAGTGTACGTAATACTCTGGGTCACAGTAATCCCAGCAAAATAAAGAAATGCCTAGCAAGGAAACGTAGTAGAATTCAGGTTTGTAAAGCCACACAGGACTTACATGGGATCTAGGCCAAATAATAACGCACAAAGGAAAAACCTGCAACAGAATATATACTCCACTAAATGGAAACGCAGGTGCACAGGTGATTAGGAAAGGGATCTGGGATGGGGGTGATATAAAAGCTGGTGATGTCGCACGTCGGATCCCAGGCACGACAGCACGGGGTGCTCTAAGAAAAAGAGACATGTGCAGCTGTCTTCAATCGCATAATCACTCATTCAGTGACCTAAAAGCTCATAGGACTTTTAGTTATTGAAAAGTGTTCAGATCTGCCTTGGAGGCAGAAATTATTTGATTGTTTGATTCAAAACAGAGGGCGGACCTCACATTATGTTTTATGTCTTTTGATTGATAATTATTGTATACAAAGATATACAGTGGGGCAAAAAAGTATTTAGTCAGCCACCAATTGTGCAAGTTCTCCCATTTAAAAAGATGAGAGAGGCCTGTAATTTCCATCATAGGTACACTTCAACTATGAGAGACAAAATGAGAAAAAATAATCCAGAAAATCACATTGTAGGATTTTTAATAAATGTATTGGTAAATTATGGTGGAAAATAAGTATTTGGTCAATAACAAAAAGTAATCTCAATTCTTCGTTATATACTCTGTGTTGGCAATGAAAGAGGTCAAACGTTTTCTGTAAGTCTTCACAAGGTTTTCACACTGTTGCTGGTATTTTGGCCCATTCCTTCATGCAGATCTCTTCTAGAGAAGTGATGTTTTGGGGCTGTCGCTGGGAAACACAGACTTTCAACTCCCTCCAAAGATTTTCTATGTGGTTGAGATCTGGTGACTGGATAGGCCACTCCAGGACCTTGAAATGCCTCTTATGAAGCCACTCCTTCATTGCCCAGGCGGTGTGTTTGGGATCATTGTCATGCTGAAAGACCCAGCCATGTTTCATCTTCAATGCCCTTGCTGATGGAATCTTATGGAACATGGTCCCATTCATTCTTTCCTTTACACGGATCAGTTGTCCTGGTCCCTTTGCAGAAAAACAGGCCCAAAGCATGCTGTTTCCACACCCATGCTTCTCAGTAGGTATGGTGTTCTTTCGATGCAACTCAGCATTCTTTCTCCTCCAAACACAACAAGTTGAGTTTTTACCAAAAAGTTGTATTTTGGTTTCATCTGACCATATGACATTCTCCCTATCCTCTTCTAGATCATCCAAATGCTCTCTAGCAAACCTCAGATGGGCCTGGACATGTACTGGCTTAAGCAGGGGGACACGTCTGGCACTGCAGGATTTGAGTCCCTGGCGGGGTAGTGTGTTACTGATGGTAGCCTTTGTTACTTTGGTCCCAGCTCTCTGCAGGTCATTTACTAGGTCCCCCCGTGTGATCCTGGGATTCACCGTTCTTGTGATCAATTTGACCCCACCGGATGAGATCTTGCGTGTAGCCCCGGATAGAGGGACTACCAAGCTTCTTACCTATTGCAGATTCAGTCTTCCGTGCCTGGTGCAGGTCTACAATTTTGTTTATGGTGTCCTTTGACAGCTCTTTGGTCTTGGCCATAGTGGAGTTTGGAGTGGGATTTCTTGAGGTTGTGGACAGGTGTCTTTTACACTGATAACAAGTTCAAACAGGTGCCA
>JACXGM010001484.1:0-35760 GCA_016801145.1 Umbra pygmaea
CGTCCAGCCCTACAATAAATTTGATTAGATATTTGAGGTTTTTGACATGTAGGCTATATTCATGAAATTGACAGATTTTAGTTATGTTTATTTATTGGAACATTAAAAATGAATTAAACGTTTTATCATGAACGTAAATATAACCTGAGGGTTTCATCGTCTTCCAAAGAATTTCTCGCAAAATTACACAACGTTATGGAGATGGGCAACCGCCGACTAGCAACCGCTAGCAATGCTAAGTAGCATACTGTTAGCATTTAGCTTAGCTTCTTAGCCTTTGCTAACTTGCTAATGTCACACTTCGGTGGGCATGGCATCAGCAACCAAGCACCTCAGCTCCACCCACGCACCACCTCTTTGACCATTTTTGGTTATCCGAGATTGACGTCGAGTGATGCGCTACCAAGATTGCGACGACCGTCTCCGCCCACAATGAGCTTCAAAAACGCTTTTCAGAAACCAACGGGTGACGTCACAGTCACGTTGTCCATATTTTTTACAGTCTCTGATATTGCCATGACTTTGCCTGTGTTGCCACCACATTAACTGTTACAATTGGCTAATTTGCGAGCCGCTGGTCGAACCATATTTTTCCAAAGTACCAATGGATTATTAAGTAGAAATATAATCGGATTTTCTTATTTCGTTTTTTTCTCTGCTTTTTGTATCTTCAATACAGGCATTTGTGTGGCCTGCTGCTTGACAACTGGTTTGCTTGCTGTGGTAAACTGGAGTTAAAGAAGGACCTCTGTCAGACGCCTCACCGTTATTATTTACTGTAGACCAGACTCACGTCTCTATTGAAACATTTAATAGTAGTATTTTACTGACTCCTTACAGTATGTTGGCCTACATTGCTGCGGGTTCTTCCCCTTGGACATTTTGTATTTTCGATTAGCTTCTGTTTTTGCATTGCATTATTGAGGACTTGGAAGGACACTTCGCAATCGAAGACGACTGATTACCGACAGCATAGGGTGGTGCCACTTGTAATACTATTAAGTCAGGTGCGATAGCTTTGGGAATCACCAAGGATGGCGGACGAAGCCCTGTTTCAGTTTTTACACAACGAAGTGATACAGTATATTTACAAATCAGCTGAATACGGAGAAATGGTGAGACATACTTTTTCTGTAAGGGGCGGGACCTAGGTTTACAAATTAACGAATGTCTCCAGTTAAAAAATATGATATTATTGTCCAGGAAAATGGAAGATGCATTACAAAACTGGAAAATATGGGATTCCGTGTGGGTCAGGGACTAATAGAAAGGTTTGTACAATAACTTTATTATTCGTTTCATTTAATGACAATTCTAATCGATTTACATCAACCGTTATATTTTCATGGTGAACATAGCTACTCTTTTTTTAGGTTCACAAAGGACACAGCACGGTTTAAAGATGAGCTTGATGTCATGAAATTCATCTGCAAAGACTTCTGGACCAGTGTGTTCAAAAAGCAAATTGACAACTTAAGAACAAATCACCAAGTAATACTAAACATTAAAATTACTGTCAATCAATGTTCCCTCTACGGGGAGTGTTTCGGTGAATTTTTTTCATTGAATACTATAATGCTAACTTAATTGATTGTTTTTCAGGGTATTTATGTGTTGCAGGATAACAAGTTCCGGTTACTCACTCAGCTATCTGCCGGTAAACAGTATTTGGAGCATGCCCCAAAGGTAACAAAGCACAATAAAGAAAATGACTTTTTAACCACTATTGTGTTCATACTTGTACAACTTATAATACAGTATTGGTTAACTTTGCCTCTGTCGTTGCAGTATTTGGCATTCACGTGTGGCCTAGTTAGAGGGGGGCTTTCCAACCTGGGGGTGAAAAGTATTGTCACAGCAGAGGTGTCCGTTATGCCTGCCTGTAAGGAACATTTTTTCTTATTGTGAGAGCTTTTGAATTCAGAAATCTATTAAACTAAACACTCTCAATACCACAAAGGTACAGTACTACAAATGTATCATCGATGATATCGGAGGGGAGACTGTGGAACGGTCTCTGTCTATTTGTGTCTTTGTGCGTTTGTTCTCAACGTTTGTAAAGAGTTTAATATTCACACATTCGCATGCTCCATGGTTACATTCTATGTCGTTGGCCATGTCGGGTTTCTATAACAGATATTACACTTACATTTTTTTAAACAGCTTTTTAGTTCTTGGAGAATTTTCTCCCAAAATGCATCCGTACACTCTGCAATAGTGTCCTTTAACAACCGCAAGACATGATTTTCATAAAAAATCAATCATTGATTTATTTTAAATATTTCTAATAATACAGCTTTCACAGTTTTGGGATTATTCATCTCAAGATGCATCAGTATACTCGCCATAGAACCATCTAACAAGACATGATTTTCATCAAATATAAATAGCTGATTTCTACGAAGAATTTCTAAACTAAAAAAAGCTCACTTTTTTTAAATAACTTTTTCAATTTCTGATATATACATTCCAAATTTTATTTTTTACATGTCACCACTAGCGCACACTGTATCTGCTGTGTGTATGCAGTGTGGCATTATCCTTTTGAACAAGGCCACTGCCATCAGGGAATTTCATTTCTATGGAAGGGTGTACATGGTCTGCAACAATGCTTAGGTAGATGGTACATGTCAAAGTAACATCCACATGAATGACAGAACATTTTCCAATGCATCACACTGCTTCCGCCAGCTTGCTTTCTTCCCATAGTGCATCCTGGTGCCATGTGTTCTCTGGTAAGCGATGCACACGCACTCAGCCATCCACGTGATTCAAAAAATTATGTGATTCATTAGACCAGGCCACCTTTATTGCTTCGTGGTCCAGTTCTCATGCTCACGTACCCATTGTAGGTGCTTTCGGCAATGGACACGGGTCAGCATGGGCACACTGACTGGTCTGCGAATACACAGCCTGATACACAACAAACCTCAAATCCTCCCTGGAAACATTATAACCATTTTCCGAAACACAGTATATTTTGAGCTTAACCACAAAGTTGTTATTTTACAGGGACATTTTGAAATCTTCAAATTGGCCAACGTTTGTTGCATATGTTCCTAACCCCATGTTAACAATATCATACATTTTGCACTGATGGATCCAATGGTGAGAGCTGTTGCCCACACCGACGGCCGGAAGTAGTATGAGACTGAGAATGACTGGCCATCTTTCCCAAACTGTCATTCCATAACATCAGAATTATTTTGGGCTGTGCCACAGTTATGAGCACAATATATATTTAATGTTGTTCTGTTTATAGATAAGCAACTTATATATTTGATGGTTTTCCTGTGAAAAGATGGGTTTACCAAACTACAGAGTACTGAACTACTCTGTTGGCCTAACAATAACAGGTTATAAAATAGGGCAGGGTCAACAGGCCCATACTGGCAAACTGATTAATAAATATTAATAATGTTTCATTCCAAATACAAATGATGTAGTTTAATGTTCAAATGTTTTAATAGATGCAAAGACTGTCTTGCAATGGCTACATTGTATATTGTAAAGGATATGTTAGACAAAACTCTAATGATAATAGTTAGCAATGAAATCAAACTATACTAATTTATTAAACAAATTATGGAAATCATTTTGGCAAAAATTTGGTAATTCATGCTATCAGAATTTTAACTGCATTTCACATTTATTGTTTGAAAAGCTACTTAAATTTGAGAAACTTGCATGCCCAACTGCACAGTGAGATTTTAATCCCAAACATCAGCTTCAGAGCCTTTACATTTACCAACCATTTAAAGAGGAATACACTAGATTAGGGTCCTCAAAGACCCTTCACAAGCAGTACTGAAGTAACAGCTTACATGCTAAGCAAGCAGTGAGAAAAGAATTGTACAGTTTAGTGACACATGCTTAAAGGAAGCAGATGCGCACACTTTAACATCCCACACCTGCTTGGACTTGAACATTCAGTCAGGGAGAAAAAGAGGGGCAAAAATATACATGAAAAACATGAAATACAAGCCTATCCAAAAAGGTATTATTAAAGGACTGATAAAGGAATCATCAGTTCTGTAACAGCCAACCTCAACATCCCAAGTACCACACTTCAATTAATGTGAGAACTAAGCATAGCACACATTTAATAAATGAATAACATATTTGGTGAAATCATGACTTGTGGCAATTAGATGATACTACAGAGAGTATACTGATGCATTTTGAGATGAATATCTCCAAAACGGAGAAAGCTATATCAAAAAGGGTGCTATTATATCTTTAATACAGTTCAACAATTGATAGTTGATTAAAATTATGTCTTGCAGCTGTTAGATGGTATTACAGAGAGTATACTAATGTATTTTGACATGAATGTCTCAACAATTGAGAAAGCTATTTCAAAAAGGGAGCTTTTTTTTAGCATAGAAATATTGCTAATAAATCAATGATTGAGATTTCATAAATCATGTCTTGAGGCTGTTAAATGGCATTATGAAGAGTGCACTGATGAATTTTGGGATAAATATCTCAATATTTGAAAAAGTTATTTAAAAAAGAAATGTGTAATGTACTATGGAAACCGAAGCTCTGGGTGATGCAACTTTACTTTGGTCCCTAACTACTCTGTTCACCGATAGCTACAGTACAACCTTCAGCACTCTGCAGTCACGAAGACGTGAGCATGTAAATGTGAGAATATAAAACTATCTTTACCGCAGTTTCTTCTCATGCATGTCACAGACGCTTTTGTTTCTCAACAGTGCATTTTTGCCCAAAGTTCTGTGAAAAACAAGTGTATTACTGTTAACAACTGGTGATTTATTTCATAAGTACATTAATTTGCACATGCAGAGACCTAGCAAGTCAATTAACATGTGTACTTCCATAGTGTAATTCTTGCTGTAGCTCGTCAGTGGCGTGGCAGACTGAATCCATAGCTAGCCCATTCGAATTACCCTATCTGGGCTGTACTTTATATTTTTGGGGAAATGTGCCTACTTATTCAAACCAGCAGTGTAGTTCACTTCTAAACAGCTCTACATAAATTATATTGTTACTTTATAAGCACATAAATGTACCTAAAACATCCATAAACACATGCATGCATAGTTGTATATGGTAACCAGGGGCGTCACTAGACCTGGGCTTGATGTTTTTTTCGACAGCTCTTAGTGTTCTGCGAGCTGACATAAACACAGCGATGGAATCAACATTTGCAATGTGAACTGACAAGTGCTTTGTGAATGGTGACTTCTGTGTTTCAATTGCGCATGCTAGCAGGAATGATCGTCCCCATCCATCAATGCATCTCAACATAATACTGCGTTGTTGAACTGGAAACTAGGAGTCAAATTTGGTTTCTAAAAATTATTTTTGATTTGTCCCAATAACAACGGCGTGAGCGGGAGAATACCATGCTACAATTAGTAAAACTATGAATTTTGTTCCCGGATTTGTTACTTGCATAGTAAATCATTTAAGTATTTGTAGTAACTGCATTAATCACATTCAATTAATGAATGTGCAAATACTAATTTCTCCTAGTTAGTAAAATGTTTGTTTTTTGTACTTGACTTGACACATAGCTTTCGTCGTCTGAAATATGCAATTAATTTCATTTGTGCTGTTATTATAAATAATGTAGGCTAATAGCCCACATAAAATATAGCTAATGTAATTAAACACATTTAATCCCCCCAGCCCCGGGTCGTCTGTCTGAGCCCTGAGTGTTTTGAAAGTCTGGTGACGCGCCTGTTGGTAACTCATTGTTTTCAATGCTGTAGCTCAGATGGAAACTGTCAGTCTCTAAATCCAACAGGAGTTTTTTAATCTACAAAATATCTACGTAAAACTTAACAAGATGTGAATGCATAGGGATTAGGCTATACTGTCTGTTTAATTTACAGTTACAAATGTATTCAAAACAACACTATCGTTTTATTTTTAACAACTATGTATAACTCCAGAATATCTAAATGCAGACACAATGAACAGCAAAAGTGGTGGACAACATGTTTTACTGATGCCTTGTTTATTTTTCCGCAGGTAAATTTCAGGTCATGATTCAGAAAATGTAGCAACTTCTGGAGCAAGGCACATATACTCCAAACATGCATACACACCACACTTGTATTGCCTTTCTGTATTAAACAAAAGCTTGAAATGTTCTGCATGCATTATTGTGACATACTGGTAACTGCCAAAACAAAGGAAACATTAAGCATTTGGCATTGGTTACCAGCTTCAGTTTACCTTGGCATACATTATGTAAGGAGGTGTTGGATGGATGGGACACCATTTTTCCAAGAAATGTGTTGACTAAGAATTTCAGCCACAACCTGGGGAATAGTGATTGTGGGAGGCCAATTGTAAGCTTAGGATAATTAGGTTCCCGTGGTGGTATGAGGGCCAGATAGAAATGTCAGTGTTTCTCACCCCTACCCCTACAGTAAGTGCCACGGGAATTTAAGTGACCACAGTCATAACACTTATTTAACTTTCCTTCTGAAAGACAGATCCACACACAGAGTTGATGTCCACTTTGATGTTCTGGGGTATTGGGATTTTATCTTTAAACCAGAGGGAGGAGTGCTCTTTACTGTCCCTGCAACAAAGCATCTGGTGTCCTGTCCAGGCACTGAGCAGGCCTGACCCTGCTTAGCTTCAGAGGCAAAGCAGCAATGGGATAGAGGGCGCTATGCTGCTGGCCCCTAAATATTTGTTGTAATAAGGGGTTTATGCACTAAATCCTACTCATACATTTTACATTTAACTTAGAAAATGCTTTTTTCCAGAGTGATTTACAGTTAGTAGATGTCTTTCCCCAGAACTAAGATGGCAACATCACCTCAGCCAAAGTTCAGAGTTTAGTAGATTAATTTCTAACCATTACAGGTAATGGTTAGCTGTACAACATTTGAATAAGAAATATAACTGTTTTATTTCCCAAGCTCTGTTATGTCATCTGATTACTTTTGAACCATATTTCTACACTTTCAGTTACCTTTGAATTATAAATAGAAAAAATGATTAGTTAATACCATTAGGTGGTTTGTGGTTTCTGACTTATTGTCAGACATGCTACAGTGCAGCAATGCACCTCCTTCAGTGGTGAATTGAATGGGATTGAGGAAACAGTTAAAAAGTAACAAACTTTCTAAATGTACCAAAAATCCCAGTTGCAATTATGACTTTTTAATTTTTATCTATCTGTTTCTCTGTTCACCACTCCCAATTTGTCATAATTCCCCTCAAGCCTTGTCTCATCGGCAACTCAGTAGGTGCAGGTCAAAATGGATCACATGCTTCCTCCAAGCACATGTTAAAGCCATCTGATTCTCATCACACTGTTTGCTCAATGAGTAAGTCTTCAAACGATGTTTCTGTTTTTAGCATGTTAGACCTTATTTTTGACAGTGTTCAATGTGATAAGGTTGTGTCTGACTACCCTGGGCAGCGCTGTAACAATTGGTGCCACCCCTAGCAGAGATTACTGGAATAGTCCGAATGTAGCGACCAGGATACAAACCCTGGCGATCGTGATGCAGTTGTACTGCAAAGCAGCAAATTAGTCCACTATGCCACAGTGTATTCTAGTCCAAAAATACTGTTGAAAATATGAAGGAAGTAGTTGATGATGATGGACGGTTAGGGATTTGTCTTTTAAGAGACTGTTTGCTACTGTATTGTTGTTCAATTTCAAAAGTACACTTAGCTGTACTTAGGGAAATTACCAAACAATGTATATTCCTGTGGATGACAAGTGTTATTACTTTGCCTGCAAACATAGTTGTCTCATGTCACAAGTTGTTAAAGTGGTTCTGTTAAGCCAAATGGTACATAAATTGTGTACAGTATGTGATTGGTGTGCCAATTTGTGTAACATTTTTAAACTAGGTATTTCATGGCCAACTGAGGTATGACAGTGACACTACTGTAATTCTGCACAGATAAACAACCTATTACACATTCAGCCTAAAATATAGTATTTCATTGTTGATGTTGTGAGATCCTGCTTTTTGGAAACATTCCGTTCAGTGGTTGATCTTCAAAATAAGGGTCAAAACAAAATTATTAAATTCTCCCGTTATACCCTAAACATTTATCTTCTTAGACCAAGCCATGCTACTTTCCATGGTTTGAAAAGATTTGAAGGTGTGATCATGCAACATACCCTAAACATAATGGGACATGAATGATTTTACTCAGGAGCCATGTTTCTTCTTTTATTTTGGCAGTTATATCAGAATTTTTTTAATCTCTTTGCACTATGTTATTGTTGTTAAATATGATTATTGAATTTAGTGTTGTAACATTCACATGAATCATGTTTTTATTTGCACTGATTAATTTAAAGTATTTTTGAATATTTGTCTTAATTTTTTTGTGTTTTCCTGTTTATGTAAAGCACATTGAATTGCCATTGTGTATGAAATGTGCTATATAAATAAACTTGCCTTGCCTTGCCTTGCCTTAATTTAGTTAGGTCATAGCATAGATATACATTGTATTTAATTACGTTTATAAAGATTACGCCTACAGGGCTAAATGCTGTGTTGTGCTTATACTTTATCTCTAGTTGTATGATTCATGGTATAACTTCCTACTGAGCTGTACATTTGTTTTTTTTTTACATTGTTAATAAATTAATTATTTAAAATACACTGTAATAGAGATCAACCTGGAGTTTCTTGCACAACCATCTCTAAGGTTTACAGAGAATGGTCCCAAAAAAGAGAAAATATCCAGTGATCGGCAGTTTTCTGTTTTCTTGTTGATGGCAAAGGTCAGAGGAGAATGGCCAGACTGGTTTGAGCTGATAGAAAGGCAACAGTAACTCAAACTCAGAAGAGCTTCTCTGAATGCACAACACATCAATCCTTGAAGCAGACGGGGTACAGCAGCAGAAGACCACACCGGGTGCAACACCTGTCAGCTAAGGAACAGGAAACTGAGGCTAAATATGCCCTGGCTCACCAAAATAGGACAGTAGGAGATTGGAAAAACATCGCCTGATCTGATTAGTTTCAATTTCTGCTGCAACATAGAGATGGTAGGTTCAGAATTTGGTAAACGACATACAATGCAGGATGGATCCATGGTTTTATCAAAGATTCAGGCTGGTGGTGTAATGGTTTGTGGGATATTTTGTTGGCTCCTTAGTATCAATTGAACATCGAGTACTTTTATATATTTATAAAAGTATTATAAATATTTTGACTGAAAAAGGAAAAATATGGGGGCAAAATGACCCCAAGGACAACACTAGGGTTTATACATTTGGTAGAATTATGCTAAAACGCTCTATAACGTCGGATAGAATGTGACTATAAATACAGTTTCCAAAAGTAATTCGGATTATAAAGTTATTTCCTCAGATAGAAGCTGATGAAACAATGCTTCTCTACAGCGACACGGATAATACTGTAGCACACTTTGTTTTGAACTATTGGGGGTGTCCATGATCCGCCATTTTCTGTAAAAAAAAACTTAACCGATGATGTCAAAGATTTGATTACGTGTACTGAGATGTGATGACGCAACTCTCTCGCTTAAGGGCTCTAACGTAACGAGGATCAGATCCATTCCATTTCTATGATCAGATCATTCCAAAATAGTTTTACTAGGGCACCTTCATAAAATAAATGTGGGAGTGTTTCAGGAAACAAGTAACAAAAAGTACAATTATTTTCAATATCTGCAAGATGTATACATTAGTCTTTGTGCAATATTTTCTCCTTAAATTTGTTTGGGATATAAAATCTGTAAGGCAGGAGCCAAGTGTTTTTTCCAAATCATATCTTTGATTAAATTATTCCAGTAGAATTTTCCCCTAGGAGTAACTTTTCCTTTAAATGCTTCTCTTATTAACCTATTGGTACATTTCGAATCATTGATATTTAAAGATCCAATAAGAAATGTAGGCTATAGGCCTATAATAAACAGCAGCTTCTAAATGGCCTTTCATGGGATGTGCCAGACCAGAGGGTTTTATTTACTACAGCAATTTCCTTGAACTTCACTAGGAATTAAATTTGCCCAATAAATTCTCATAAGTGAGAAAATGACCCATATTGTCAAAATGGTAACACTAAAATTCAATGCCTTGTTCATACCAATTTTCTATGAACAGTGACTTCACTTTCTACTACAATTAAATCTTTATTTAACTTTACCTTGAACAAAACAATCTCAGTTGTACACTGAATGCTAAGCAGCTCGTTTGTTACTGTGACATGAAGGCAAAATAAATTGATTTTAATTTTAACTTATTTATTGTAATGGGAAAATTCTTTATTCATAAATGTAAATATGCTCAAACTTCTCCAAGATTAGTACAATTCCTTCATTAACTATATTTGCTAATTAAGTCTACTACTATGCCTATTTATCAATTTTTTTTTGTTTATGTTATGTTGTTTTGTGTGATGTTATTATCACGGAGTTGTATTTCCTGTCTTTTGTATCTGTTCTTGCATTATTGACAACCTTTTTTATTGTAAAAAGAATTTAGAAAAAATCGTGACGTGACCGGAAAAATACGCTGTGAAGCCAATTGAAAGCTTTCAGTTCTGGGCGAGGCTGCTGATTTGCTGGTTTGAATAGTAAAGCAAATTTAAACCGTATCGTGGAACTTGTATTGAATTGTTGTAAGCTCAGGACGCTTCATCCATCGCTCACAAGAGTCAGTTTTTAAGCGAAATATTTCTACGGTACGTTGCTAGTTATTCTCTATTATATTTATGGTCATGTTTAGCTTCACATTTTAAATAATATTTAATAATACAATGTTTGAACCACAGCGTAGTACAAGTACAGTACATACATAACTATTTAGCTACCTAGCAAACGTTACTTGTAGTTACCACTCGTTAGCTCGTCCACGGCTACAGTAGCATGCAACTAGCTAGTAGTTGCAGGACAAATTACCTAACCGTATGTCACATTTTACGTTATTGGTATTTAAAGACTCAAACGTTTGTTTTAAGCAAATTCCATTCCTGACATTTTTTTTCTGGAGTACAGTTATTTTCTAACTTGGTTAGCGACATACTACTGTAATTTGTTGTGGAAATAACTGACTGAGAACAACATAGCTAACTAGATTACTTTTAATAAAGTCGATGACTAGTTTAAAGCTTTACAATATACAGTAGTAACTAACACAGCTGACTGAACTCTCATCTAAACGTTTAGGAGGACATTTTATATATAAGTCAGCAGTGAATCTGCTACAATTGGGCACTGGGATGGCGGCTCAATCCGACTCCGCATGTTTTTACGAATTCGATGCACCTTCACATATGATCGACTTCCAAGCTTTGGATATGGAGGACAACGCAGACGTATGGTTTGGTAAGATTTCTTGGAACTTAAGTTCGTTGTCTTTCTGACAATTGTCTCTTTGAAAGGGGTGTTTAAGTAAGACAATCTCTTAGTTCCACATTCCAGTACAGTACACGTAACTATTCTTATTTGTGTAAGAATGTCGCTTCCCAAGATGCATACTCCTGTAGTTTCGACTGGAACTACGAATGTTATTAAATCATCTTTTCGCTACACTTGCCTTTTAAACGCAATAAGTGGTATGTAGAGGCCGAAGTGATTCAATTAACTTTTCATTCTATTTTATTGTCTCAATCTACCGTGATTCCAAAGCGGTCGTAGTTTCGGTCGAGGCTAGTACATTCCTTTCAAAGTATTGGTCTGCATGCCCCCCTCAATGGGGGTTTGGGTACCATGTATTGTTGAATTTTCAAACAATGTTCCTGCAGACCAATGTGGCGACCAGGATGGGGAAATGGCCACGACCAACAGAATCGTGACACCAGTACAGGTGCCCAAATCACACTTCCCCAGGGCGATTGTATCACCCATGGTGAAAAAGGACTTAGGTTGGTACATTTTGCATTTCTATCTAGCACAGAGTTTGGAATATGTTTTCTGTTTAGCTAACCAGGAAGCCTAGGGCCGGTTTCCCAAGGGCATCAGCTGTTGTGAAACAATAGTCTCAAGTGCTGCGTTTTCACTGTGGTTCTACCCCCGGCTGGGGAGTTATTCAAAGACTTGTAAGGTCGATGGTGCTACAAATGGTACAGTGCTTGGGTGTAGCGTAGTGGGCTTAGGTTGCTGCCTGACTGTTTTTTGCCCGCAAAATCAGCACAATTGACAAAGTGCTGCCTGGGATTTGGGTAGATAAATCAGATGATCACCCTTGCCAGACTCCTTGGGTGCAGATTGTATGCCTGTAAAGTTGTGGAATTCTTGTTAATGTGTGGGATGATTACACCATGTTGGATGAGCAGTGTGAAAAGAATCCGCTGGCTTGGTTGGGAGTGCCCCTTGCCATCAAGCAAGGCAGGGTTAGAGTGAAAATTGAGAAGAATCATTTCTTGTCCCTTTTTTTGGGGGATTGGTGAATCTGCACTATTGTATTTTGAAAGATCAAGCTCAAGCCCCTAAAATCCCAGTGGACCAGGTCTGTCACCAGGTCAGAGGTGGGACATTAGCCCATCATTGCTGACTAGGCTTTAGGTTTTCGTGTATGCACAGGTTGGTTGCTAGTGGAATAGGTCTTTCAGTCTGAATGCTGATAACATTTGAATTGGTAGTCAGTGTAACTGAAGTCTTTAATGCAATTAGTTGTTGCTTTTAACAAACAAAAGTAGTTGTTCAGACAGCACTGCTTTCAAAACTTTTAGCATTGGTGTAGTTCACTAATGATTTTGTTTATTTTGTAATTGCAACATACTTGCTAGCTCATCTGTAATGATTCACTAAAACAAGTTCCAGCACTCTTTGAGAAACCTGGCCTTACTGGTTGAATTTATGGTAAATACTACACGAGCAATGTTTTTCTGGTGTGGTACTGACTACTTTTTTCTCCATTTTAGAGGCAGAGAATGTGTCCTCTGTCTCCAATATAGTCACCTCCTGGAGAGAGAGACCAGTTGTAGGAGTTGCCCAGTCAAAAGCAAAGCAACCCTCTGCACAGCCACGCAGGTATGTGGCTTCTTAACTCACTCCTTTTAAACTCAGCCATTTTCATGATTTGGAGCTTTTTTATTTCACCAAATTTATATTGTCAACATTCTGTTAAGATTATTAAACCAGGCTTGAGCTAGTCCAGAGTAGGGCTGGGCGATATGGCTGAAAAAGTGTTTCATATTGGTCGATATCGATAATTATTGATCTGTTTTATGACCCATTTATAAATAAGGAGCAGGAAAAATATATTAAATTTAAACATTATTATTTTAAGTTTAACCTTCCATTGATTATAATCCCCTTAGTTATAAAGGCAGAAATGTCAACACAATCATGAAAAACACTCAATTAAAATGTACACAAGTCTAGAATCACAATGAACACTTATCAATTATCTGTTAAAACAATTATCTGTTACACTAAGGTGCAAAATTAGAATATATAAGAAATGCTTAATAAAGTGTAATAAAATAGTGCAAAGTGTTAAATATAAACAGAAACCTGAGACCTGAGAAGGTGGGGAAAACAAGTTTGTGATATAGCCTACCAGTCTTGGTGGGGACGAAGGTTTTGCATAATTTGCAGACGGCATGGTCTGACTACAGTCAGACTTTAAAAAAAAACAAACTGCTGACTTTTCCCCTTTAACAATTTCCTCGCTCGCTGCGGCACTAATTTTCCACTTATTTTTAATTTTAATTTAACCTTTATTTAACCAGGTAAGTTGACTAAGAACAATTTCTTATTTACAGCAACGACCTGGGAGCAATTAGGGTAAAGTGTCTTGCCCAAGGACACAACGACATTTGGCTCAGTCGGGCCAATTGGCTTATCAGTTTCAGTTACGGAAGAATCCAACACGACTCACGAGACAGTAATATTGTGCAACCAAACTTGATACTGTTAAATAATTGGCTGTTAGCGTGTCACTCGCTACGTTGCTAGGTTTCTCGACTGTCCCAAAGGAGAGTTTGAGAACCACTTGAAGGAGCTAGTTTTGTCAAATTTGGCTCTTCTGGAATGTTTCTTGTGTAATTAGTTTTGGAACTTGAACTCAATTACAAACGGCTATTAGTTCAAATCCTTAATGACTTTAACCATAACTAGTATATACCTACCATATTTTAGCGAATATACCGCTCGCAATATGCACGTTTTTACAAATGGCGCACTATATTAGGAGTCGCGCTGTATATAATTTTTTTTACACAAGATAACTACAGTCATTATTTTTGTTCTTTACTGTTATAGATCAGCTATTCCTAAAGTGGGATACAAAATAAATTGTGGTTCAACATGTATTTCAATATTCAAATGTGCCTATACGTTATTAAAGTGATGTTTTCATGTCTGAATAGTCCAGTCTCACTGGCAAAAATAATCACCAACTAGTGTCTGGATAAATATCAACATAATGTCAAATATCAAATAGGCTAATTGGCATCCAACCAGAAACTATAATTGTTTTTATTGAGTAGCCTACTTGAGAAAAGACCTCGCGTAGGCAAATCAAACTACAAACTGGACAATTACCATTTGTAACGCTAAAGTACAATTAAGTAAAAAAGGAAGATTAATGATAGTTAGATCACATGTGCTACTCACTTTTATACAGCCCAAGCTTATATAATTACCAGCCAAATCGTAAATTTTTTTGAAGACAATTTATAATTTTATTGGACAGATTAACTATTACTTCATGCTTTGTGGAATTTCAGTGTAATTCAACCATTGCAGTGGCAGGCTGGGGCAAGACAGGGCTGGCACCCCCAAGAATATACTTAGCGCTCCTATCGTTTGAATGGTTGCCAATCCTCCCTTTCTCTTGCTTTAAGTGCTTGAAAACATTTTAAGGAACAGTATGTGAGATGCTCAAAACCGTAATAATGTGCAGTTCGAACAATCCGTCACGACTCCTTTTATTAGTGACTCGTTCAATTGTGTCAATGTAATATAGTTTTAAGTAGCTACTCCTCCAGCCCAGCACTCAAACACCAATGGCTGTTTGTTTTACGTTTTCTAAATTAAATGGATCAAGCTGCTCCTGTAGCATCAAAAAGACATGTTTAATGTAATAATTGATGCAGCTATTATGAATGAATTCGATCTTTGTCTAATGCCAACACAGGACACCAGGCACGTCACCAGACTTTCAAAACTTTCGGGGCACAGACAACTCATGGCTGGGGGCATTGCATGTGTTACAATAGCTATATTTTAAAAAATCCATATCACCATGTAGGGCCGCACCTCCAAACTTCAGTTTGGTCAAACCAAAATTGTAGGTGTGATCGGTGCCTCGGACCACGCTCCGGATCAAAAGACCATATTTTGGTCCCATCAAAAAGGTGGTCTCGGTCCGGACCAAACTGAACCATGGTTCGGTTCGTTTGCAGTATGAAAACACTTTTTTTTGGATGGTTTGGACTTTCGGACCAATTACAGGAAGTTAGGCAACTACGTACAATAGACAAAGAACAAACTCAGAAAGAAAAAAAACGCTAGTAAAAGCAAAAATTAATCGTGAAAGTATGTGGAGAGGGGAGATTAGATATTTTATTTCAATTTGGTCAGACAATCATTCAAATACTTTTCTCGCAAGTACTGTGCTTGTAGTTTGTGCTGCGCTTGCAGACGTAGTGCTGACGTAGATGCTGCTGGTAGTAATACTATAACGCAATCGGGTTTTGCGCATTCATTTGTTCATTCATTTTCATTCATACGGCAAAAGAGAATAACGCGCCAACGTCAGACACGCCCATCTATACTCACCAATCAAAGGGAGAAGCAACACACGTATGTGGTGACAACAGACCGTAGGTATGTCATGGAAAGTTCTTTAGTGCGCTAGCAAAATCACTATGTGAAACCAAAAAGAACAGGATCAAATGTATACAATGTAATTAAACACAAATGTTGGTTCGGACCTTGGTCCGGACTTAGGTGTGACAACGCCCAAAGGCACTTACTCTCTGGTAACCTAGCAACATAGCGAGTGACACACTAACAGCCAATGATTTAACAGTATCAAGTTTGGTTGCACAATATTACTGTCTCGTGAGTCGTTGGATTCTCCCGTAACTGAAACTGATCAGGAAAATTAGTGCCGCAGCGAGCAAGGGAATTGTTGATAAAACGGGAAAAGTCAGCTCGCCAGTATGGCAGTTTTTTGTTTTTTAAAGTCTGATCGTAGTCAGAACAATGTCGTCTGCAAATTATGCAAAACCTTCGTCCCCACCAAGACTGGTAGGCTATATCACAATTGTTTTCCCCACCTTCTCAGGTCTTAGGTTTCTGTTTATTTAACACTTGGCACTGTTTATTACACTTTTTATTAAGCATTTCTTAAGTATTCTAATTTTGCACCTTAGTGTCACCGATAATTAAGTGTTCATTGTGATTTTAGACTTATGTTTACATTTTAATTGAGTGTTTTCCATGGTTGTTGACATTTCTGCCTTTAACTGAGGGGATTATAATCAGTGGAAGGTTAAATTTAAAATAAAAATGTTTAAATGTAGTAATTCTTTCCTGCTCCTTATTCTAAATGGGTCATAAAACAGATCAATAATTATCGATATCGACCAATATCAAACACTTTTATATTGTGAT
Source organism: Umbra pygmaea (assembly GCA_016801145.1). Classification (NCBI taxonomy): domain Eukaryota; kingdom Metazoa; phylum Chordata; class Actinopteri; order Esociformes; family Umbridae; genus Umbra; species Umbra pygmaea. Next base: position 16,561 of record JACXGM010001484.1, read on the forward strand.
AGGGCTAGGCGATATGGCTGAACTCTAAGACCATGTTGTTTTTTGGAAAAGGTGTATATAGCCTATAGATTATATACTATATGGAATGGCACATATTATTCCCCTCAGAGTTTCTCTCTTAACTCATCAGATCTGAATTTAAAATGTACAGCAGGGAGATCTAGAAAGGTTATCAACTTAATAGACATTTAAAAAACGTTGATATTTTTGAAACTATACCATCTACCTTAAGTTGCAGGGTATAACACACTTTTACAGGCAGACAGTAATTATCAGAAACCTCATACAGAATATACCAGTTGGACAAATCCTTAGACTTACAATGTAACTGCAGTTACTAATACTAAAGTGTCTTATTATCCGGAAACCGGGAACAAATACAAAATTAATCGTTTTATTAATTGTAGCATGGTGTTCACCTGTCTGTGTTTTTATTCTTATGAAGAAAGATTTGCTATATGCACAGTAGACTTCGTTTTGATTGTAAAATACATGCATCTATTTTAGAGACAAGATAATTTAAACTACTGTCACTTCATTATAGAAGTGTAAACCATTGAATTATTGAGACCATCGGAATTCAAACAGTATAGGCTAAACCCTTAACAAAGCTAGGGGATCAGCAGACTTCGCTTTGACGTAATTAATAAAATGAAAGTATTTCATGTTAAAAACCAATTGGGTTAGTGCTAGGGCATTATTCAGTATGATCATACAAAACAAGTGTGTGCATGTCATACTTTTTCCATACACTTGTGCACATTGCTCAAAGGGTCGGAATCATAATGAGTTTGTGTTTAAATTGTTACATATATGCCTTCCTAAAAACGGTCAGATGAATACTGTAGATGGCACCCAGTTTGACATAAAATCCCACCCGAAGAATAGTACACTAAGCTGTATGAATCGAACAGCATTCCACTTAATTTATGGGTTATAAGTGGAAAATATGCTTCTGAATCTGATTGCATGAGGTTTGAATACTATTTATTTAGCAGGACAAATATGGCATTTAGGCTAAAATATGATATGATGCCTATTTGTTGAAAATATTTGTTTGAAGAACAGCATATTTCTCAATGCAATACACTTTTATCTTTAGCAGAGTTTTACTTTGTACTGGTGAAGCGAGTAACAATCATGTGCTCTTCATTTTACACTATACATGGCACCTTTTGTCAAGCTCAGAAGTTTGGATTGTGTTGTACATTTAATGAACCTCATTGTAGCGCATGTTTCCCGCAGGCTATTACAAGTGTGTTGATAGGCAAATCGTAGAGACTGTGCATTAACACTGACGCTAAGAACAAGTGGGATTTAACATTTGGGAGTTCCTACCGGTGTGCATAAAATGGTGATAGGAGTGTTTGATTAATCCCACTTTTTTGCGTATGAGCACTCTCTTAATTCTCTCAGGTAAAAATGTAGGATTTTTTAAATGCAAGCTTGATAGTATATACAGATACTAGTTGTTTTTTTTGCCATTGAGACTGAGCTATTCAGACAAGAGAATCTGTTAATGTATAGGCCTCTTTGAATATTAAAATATATGTTGAACCATAAGTTTTTATGTAGCACTAACATTTATGCAGGTACTCCACTTTGGCAATAGTTGGTTTAATCTAATCAGCACTTGGGGGGTTGGGTGTTTAATATTTGTAACACAATGACTAGCTGAGTGTTCATCAATAAAGGTCTGGGTGAGGGGAGATTACGTGTCACCTTCCAAAAAAAAATGATGCGGGCATTGTAAGGGTGCATGCAATGCTGATATTTTTTTACACAACAAGATTTCTGTGTGATGTACATGGGTGCGCGTTAATATCGGGTGCATGCTTTATGTGCTAAAATACGGTGTTTAGATTGGGACCAGTTACAATAAATTAAGTTGGTGTTAGAATTTGTTAATACTCATTTGTTTGTAATTTTAATTGCAGTTCATTCATTAACACTGTTTCCCATGCAATGCTTTTGTCTGATTTAGGCACACCCTTAACTTGTCAGCATTGAACCTAGCCATTACACTTCCTAGTGGTTATACTGTCCTTGTCTCTATTGAAGGGTGTCAAAGCGCAAAGAGGCCAACAATGAACGCCACACTGCCCCTGATGCAGCACCGTCTGTCAAGAAGCAGAGAAGGTCAGTAAATTGTCTGTTTTTAATGTCTTTACTGTATTCCGTGGTTATGTTGAGCAGCTCTGCCCTTTTTCTAACCTGGGTGGGATCATAGCAGTCATGAGGTTTATTTTTACAGATCAATCGTCGTTACTGTGAGAACATTCCGTCAAAGGTAATCAACTAGTCTGTCCCTTGCACTGAGGTGTAAATGTGTTGGCATGGTAGAAACTGATCACTTTTGGGTTTGACATTAATGTTTGGTGTGTTAGTCATTGAACATGCCACTGGTTTTCATACATTTTGTCACCATGGTGAATTGTAATCCTTACCTTTTTGTCTAAGGTTTTGATGTTTATAGGTAGCAAAATGACCAGCCATTTTCCTTTAGCACAACAATCCTCTAGCAGAACTTTGTAATAAACAGCATTGAGTGGAAGCCATTGGTGTGTAATTGACATGTTGTGCATTTTATAGTGGTTCAAGAGAACTATGATATTCATGCAGACAATTGTCCATTTAATCTTTTTAAGTAATCCATTGCTCAGCTAGCAAGAAAAGCTTTAAATGTGTGCTTGTGGTGTTAATGGAATTTAACGGTAAAATCTTTGTCATGATTATATTGAAAAGGTCATCCATCCAAAGTGGCACACTCCTGTGAAATAAATATGCACACTAGTAATATAATGTACATTACACAATATATAGACTATGATGTATCGTTGACTTCGTTTAAGACTAGTACGTTATAGTAATTTGGCAACCAACATAATTGTCTGGCTGGCTACAGTTTTACCCATAGAAAAGGAATGATTAGAAATGCCATTCAGTCAGAGCGGCAGCTATTTTTACGTGTACCATTCCATTGCAAAGATCTAGTTGCCTACTTCCGCATTAAACCGATTTTGCGAGTTGTCACTGTGACAACTAACAACAATCGCCATTTTGTTGTGTACTTATCGAATGACCACGCCATGCAGCTTAATGGCCTTTCTATCATTCTATTTCTATGGTTTTACCTTAAAATACAATAAAATCAGCATTTGAAACAGTAATATATGTAAAACTATTCAACTGCACTATCAGTATACAGTTATGAACCGCATTGCTTGTTTCCTGTTGTGAAGTCTGCCAACAGATCACATTTCTGTTGTCAAGCTTTTGCTTTGCATGGATTACCCACAATGCACGGTGTGGCTAATTTGCAACCTATGAGCAGTGAAATGCAAGTCAATATGCTGAGGTTTGCCATATCCTCATTTAGTATCAGTCTTAAAGTCGGGAGACTGTGACGAACACGTGAACTGCCTTGACGTTTGAAATGCTCTGGTGATCTTTTGAAAGATTTACTTAAAAATATACTAACAAAATATAGATTTGAGTTTGAGAATCAATACTAATATTGGCAGAATGAGTATTATGATACATCTCAGTATTTTTTCTTTCCATTTGCTTAGTTTTTTAATTTGACTAAAACATCCCATTAAATTAAGAGGAACTACAAGACTTGTTTAATTTCTGTTGGCATGATCACCTACTGCCTGTTTCCCTACTACTTGGCCAGCAGTGGGTGTTTGAATACTCATAGGTTCAAATCTAGGTTGAGTCAAATGGATATCCACTTTATACAGTGTAGAACATTTAAATGTTTTCAGAAAAAACTGCAATGTGATAAGTATTCTAGGGTAATAATTGTGTTCTATGCCTTTGGAGGAATATTAACACCATTTACCTCTACTGCAATTGGCTGACTTACTAATTCACCCCAACTTATTAACCTTAATGATTGTAGTGAACCACCCCGACTTGGTCTGTTTTTCAGGAGCTCTCCATCTCTGCCTCTCAGACGGAGTGGTACTGTTCGACCAAGCAAGAGGCTCAAACCCAGAGCAGAGCCTGTTACCGCTGTGCCAAGCACCACACAGTAAGTCATAAGGCAGTCTCTTTTTGAATACACTCAGCAGTTCTTTGCAGGGAGTATGCCCTGTAGACTTTGTACTGTCCTAGGTAGGGTTGGGCGATGTCTACTAATTTGGCATTGGACGATGTCTACAGTGAAGCATCATGATGGACGATGAAATCAGGCGGCAGAGCTATACATTTTATGAACTTAAAAATATGATCTATACATCTATTCATAAATTTCTATTTATTGCACATTTGATCCCATCCTTTCCTACTCATCTGGGTTTTTCCTTACTTTTCCTCCGTATGGGTAGTCATAGTGATCTAATCCTTACTTACAACGTAAATGCAGTTATGAATACTAAAGTGTTTCATTATTTGAAAACTGGGAGCGAATACAAAATTCATAGTTTTATTAATTGAAGCATGGTATTCACCCGCCCATTCTTACAATGAAAGATTTCCTATATGTACAGCAGACTTCGTTTTGACCGTAAAATATACATGTAGGCCTAGCTGTTTTAGAGACAACATAATCATTTAAACTACTGTCACTTCCTTATAGACGTGTAAATTTAATTAGTATAGAGACCATCGGAATTATAACAGTAAATTATTGTTTGTATGCTTTCACTGAAGACAAAAAGCACAACTGCAGTATGTTATCCATTTTCCGCTAGAAAATCTATCGTTTTAAACTTCAGAGTCACAACGTTCTTCACTTTCTGCTGTCAAGGAAGATGAATAGCCTACATGCCATGATTTCGGCTTGTTCCGGGGCCGTTTCTCCTGCTGTATTCTACAGTAGCTACTGTAGATGGCACCCAGATAGGCGTAAAAGCCCACTTGAAAAATAGTGTAGTACAGGGGCGTCATGCCCATTGAAACTTTTTGAGCCAAGTGGATTTTCTTTTTATCAGTATTTCTGGGCACCTGTTTCCGTGTGTTGTGCACACTGTGCCCCCTTAAAAAAATTGGTGCATGACGTTTCTGGTACAGTATAGGCTATTTGAATCAAACAGCACTCCACGCAATTTACGGGTGATAATAAGCGGAACATATGCTTCTAAATATGATTGCATGAGGATGGAATGCAATATATTCAGCAGGACAAATATTATTGCATTTATTTAGGTTAACTTATGAAGCTATTACTGATGCCTATTACTGTTTTTGTTTGAAGAACAGCATATTTCACAATGCAATACACTTTATCAGAGTTTTACTTTTTACTGGTGAAGCAGTAACAATCATGCGCTCATCATTTTACACTACATGGCACCTTCTGTCAAGCTCGGAAATTTGGATTGTCGTACATTTAATGAATCTCATTGTAGCTTATGTTTCCCGCAGGTAATTAGGGGTATGTTGATAGGCAAATCGTAGACACTGCACCAGCACTGACACTAAGAACAAGTGGTATTTATCAATTGGGATTTCGTACCGGTGTGCCTAAAACGGTCATAGGATCGTTTGATTATTCCCACTTGTTTTGCGTAGGCGCATTCTTAATTCTCTTTGTAAGTAGCCTACAAATGTAGGATTTTTTTAAACGCAAGCTTGATAATATATACCAACACTAGTGGTGTTTTCGCCAGTGAGAATGGGCTATTCAGACAAGAAAAAATCACTTAAATGTATAGGCCAGTTTGAATATTGAAATAGCCTATAGCTACGTTGTGTTTGAGTATGCACTAACATTAATGCGGATAATCCACTTAGGCAATAGCTGGTTTTATATAATCAGCACGTGGGGGGTTGGGTGTTTAACATTTGTAACACATTGATTAGCTGAGTGGCCATCAATGCAGGTCTGGGCGAGGGGAGATTACGTGTCACCTTTCTACAAAAATTATCAGGTGCGCGCTTTATGCTCTAAAATACGGTGGATTTCAACTTGGGGCGATGAAATCACGATGCCACCTCTACATCGATGTCTGTCAGCCATAGTATCATCTATCGGCCCAACCCTAGTCCTAGGTGAAGGAGTTTGGTCTTCAACTCTTTAATACAGAGCTATGGTAATAGAGAACACAGCAGGTTAGGGTACTCTTAATGGCTTATTTGACATCATTCCTGTACTCTGTCATCAAGCTAATTACATTTGTGCCGGGGGATGAGATGTAATTGATTTGGATATTTCTGAGCAGTAGGTTTCCAATGTGGTATTTGCCTAGTTTTTTTTTTTGACAACGCATTAAATTAATAGGAACTACCAGACTATTGTTTGATTTCTGTTGGAATGGTCACTACCTGTTTTGATGTTCAGCTATGAACTTGTTGAATCACATTAATGTAGATCTGTATAAGTATGATTGCATTGTGGAAAGAATGAAAGCAAGTTCATGCAGCTTAGTGAGGCAAGTTGACATTTTACATGTGACTCTAGCTCAGTGATGCCGAGATGAATTGGTCTGCAGGACATTTGCCAAAGACCTTTTGTCTTTGGCCTGTTCTTCTGATAATAAGGTCTAGTAAATGACTAGGATATTGTTCAAAGCCAAATGTTGCACAATTTCAACTGTTTCCACCCCAGGCATAAAAGCACTGAGCAGCAGGAGATGGAGCGGATCAAGGCTCTTCAGAAGGAGGTGGCAGACCAGCGCAAGAAGAACGAGGCTAGTTACAAGGCTGCTTTAGCAGGCAGTAAGTATTTCTTTCTGTAAGTATGCTTTGCACCTCTGTTTGATTTGGGAGATTTCATCATATGTCATCATGCAGGTCACCTCCCTAAGAAACTGGCCCTTTCTACCACTGTACCTAAAGAGTTTAACTTCAGCACAGATGGCCGTGTCAAAGCTGGCACCTCATCTGCCTACAAGGACCTAGACTTTAATGCTCAGCTCCGCAAGCACCCATCATCCCCTGTAAGTAGCTGGCCTTCTGATTGGCCCCCGAGTTCACCCAATCCAAATGATTCTCCACATTGCTTCATTTAGGTCTTAGATGTTTTGAGGTTTATTTCCTAATATCCTGATCTTCTTTCCATTACAGTCCAAGGTGCCGAAAGGCACCACTGTACCAAAGCCCTTTAATTTATCAACTGGCAGCAAGAAGGCTGACGAATCTGCTCCATACATACCCATGGCCCAGCAGATTGAGCAATTCCAGAAACGCACACCGACTCGCTATCACCTTCGCAGTCGACAGAGCCAGGAGAGGGGTGTGTCTTAGCTTTAATCTGTTAGTCAAAATGTTGGCAGTCTCATCCTGAACATGGCTCACAATGAATCACCCTCCTTTCCTTCAGGCCCGGCGCCAGTGAAGGGTGAGCATCTGAAGATGACCCACCCCCACACCCCACAGCTGATGACACGACAGAGGACTCGTCCCACTTTGGTCAAAAGCAGTGCTGAGCTGGAGGAGGAGGAATTCCAGAAACTCCAACAGTGAGTCCATACCATATTTTAGCGCATATAATGTATCCGTTATGCTGGTTTTTACAAACTGCGCACTATACATGACTACCACAGTTGTTTTTGTTCTGTAGGGTTGTTATAGACCAGCTATTCCCAAAGTGGGATATGAATTAAATTGTGGTTCAACATGTATTTCAATATTCAATGTGCCTACGTTATTAAAGTGATCTTTTCATGTCTGAATAGTCCAGTCTCACTGAAAATAATCACCAACTAGTCTGGATAAATAACAACATAATGTCAAATCTAATAATTGGCATCTAACCAGAAACTGTAATTGTTTTTGTTTTTTGAGTACTTGAGAGAAGACCTCTGTAGGCAAATCAAACTAGACAATTACCGTATGTAACGCTAAAGTACTATTGAGTAAAGAATAAATGATAGTTGGATCACATTTCCACATATACAGCACATAAGCTCATAATTACCACTGAAATCTTTGCATTTAAAAGAATGAAGTGCATTTTTCTGATGACTAATGCTATCAGTGTCAAGTACAATATATTTTATTTATCATATATATTTTTTTAAATGGCTGAAATGAATCATGCGCTTTGGCATTGCACAACTGCAGTGTCAAGTTAACAATTCAGAAAATATTTAGGGGTAAACATTAACGTTCTGTTGAAACCTTATAATGGATGTCGCAATTAACTAATTTTTCCAAGGTAATGTCCAGAACAAATGTTTAAGTTCCTTAAACCACATGCAAACAAACGGAAGCAAACATTTTATTTGTAGAAATTGTTTGCAATTATATTCACATGCTTAATTCAATCAGGTGTGAATGTTTACGGCATGGGGTGCTGCTTTTGCCCCTACCTATGCCAATCTATCCATTCACTAGGAAGAGATCTATATTCATGATGTTTTTAAAAAATCCATATCATCATGTTGTTTGGAAAATATATAGATTATTTTTTACTGATATGGAATGGCACATGTATTCTCTAGAGTTACCCTCAACTCATCAGACCCAAATTTAAAATGTACAGCAGAGAGCTAGAAAATAAACATTTTAGACATTACCATTTATAATAACATTGATATTTTGGGAACTGCGATGTACCTCAAGTTGCAGAGTATAAAACACTTTTACGGGCAGACGGTAATAATCATCGACACCTCATACAGAATATACCAGTTGGAGAAATCCTTAGACAACAAAGTTACTGCAGTTACTACAAATACTCAAGTGTTGTATTATCTGAGAACCAGGAACAACTACAAAATTGGTAGTTTTATTAATTGTAGCATGGTATTCTCCTGTCCATGGCATTATTCTTACCATGAAAAATTTGCTATATGCACAGCAGACTTCGTTTTGACGTAAAAAAACATAGTAATTTAAACTACTGTCATTTGTTTAATCAGACATGTCAAACCATTGAGTTATTATAAAGTTCATCAGAATTTGAACATGAGGCTAAACCCTTTAACAAAGCTATTTGCTCAGCAGACTTTGTTTTGACATAAAAAATAAGTATTTGAGACATAGTAAATTCATTGGGTTAGTGCTAGGGGCACTGAGGATGATAAGCTCATCCACTACAAGTGTATGGATGTGTCAGACTTTCCATAAGCAGTGAATGGAACGTTTCATATTGTTGCTTTAATGTGGTTTACAAGTTGGTGGGAACTTTGGTCCATCCAGTTCATAGTTTGTCCATTTCACTGAAGCACTCAACTGGATTAGAAATGTGGATTATATTCTTTGGCATGTCAACAGATTAATTACCCATTAAATGCATTGTTTACCCTTGTGATTTCTTCCAGGTTTAAGTTTAAGGCCCTTGAGCTTAACCGCAAAATCCTGGAAGGGGCAATGAATCCCAAGAAGCCTGCTGTGAAGGAGCCCACACGGCCAGAGGGCTTCAATCTGCACATGGAGAAAAGGCTGGCGGAGCGTCAGGCCAGCAAGAAGCCAGAGGAGCCTGAAGAACAGCACACCTTCCACTCGCGCCCGCTACCTGTCAAGATCCTGGAGGAGGTGGTGGTGAGTGCTGCACCAGGCTGTTGCTCAAAGTGGTTGTGCTCATGTGGGCTGTTTATTACATTTTGTGAAAGCGCTTTCAAATGGAATTTCAAAAAATTCCCTTATCAAGTCCTACAGGTCATGGGCGTGCATGTGTGTGCCTGTGAATATTAGACTGCCTGATGACGTGACTCTCTGACCATCCCCGCAGCAAGGCTCAAAGGGGAATTGGATATGAAAAATTGCTTAAGCAAAAATTCACCTGTTCATGTGTCTTGTCCCCAAGTCAACATTTAGTTATTCTGAACACCAGACTTTGTGTACATGCTACTAGAGATCATTGCAATCAAAAGGGGTTATGTTTATATCCACACCTGTTGGTTCACAGGGTGTCCCGGAGAAGAAGGTGCTTTATCCCACGATTCCAGAGTCCCCTGCCTGGGCTTTGAAGAGGTTGCGTGTAGAGAGGAAAGTGGAGGAGGTGAAAGCCCCTGCCCCGCTCAAGGCCCTGTCTGTGCCCCATTTTGGCTTGCCGTTCCAGCCTAAGCTCCCAGAGAAGACCCAGGTGGACATGTGCCCCTTTTCCTTTGAAGAGCGGGAACGTGAGAGGAGGATGCTGAAGGAGAAGAGACTGGAAGAGCTACGGCATGAAGAGGTACTGTCAGGTTTCTCCTCATGGAGCCTTTGCCTTTATCACTGGGTAGATGTGATGGTTCATACCAGTGATTTGTGGCCTGTCGTTTCATGGGTTGGATACAATACAGGATAAATACTAAGGGATTTTGACTGTTGTGCACTTCTGGGTTACTTACTGAGATGTTCCGATAATAAAATGAATAGTAAAATGAATGTTCTCCTGGGTGGTTGTTTCCACCTGAGCTACAGGGCCCACTTATCTGTTTGTCTTGTCTTCACAAAAATATCTGATGACCTACAGAGGTGTTTGAGTTAGTAATGCAGGTGGTAACATTGGCTTTATTGGCCACTTGTTCTGCTGACAAGTGAGCCTGGTATTTTCTTGTCCAATACCAAAAACTATTCATCTGAAGCAGAAGTTAAGTATTGTAATTTACATGCGGTGTTGGTAAATCTGGGGGGAGCAGTCTCCGTCCATGTGTCATGACTCATTTCCAAACCATGGAGTATAAGGTTAAGTACATCTTAATTTCCTACTATTCATTCAGGGAGGAGTTGTTTGTTTGTTTAAAAAAATTTAGAATGCCCTCAAGCCCATTACCTACATTTTTTGGCCAATCTAGAAATAATTCACAACATGGCCTCTAAAATGTTGGTCACAAATCTACCAGTCATTCTGATTCTAAACCAATGTCTGACAGGTTTCTCTATTCATGTATTCCCAGTTAGAGATAAGATGGTATACTGCTGAATTTCTTTAAACTTTTGTGACTGAGACAAGAGGTGACATACTGGGTTACCATGGTAAGTCACTTTTTCTGCAGTATATCTATCACTTATTAGGTTGACTCTGACTATTCGTGTCAAGCGTTTGCAGTTCAAACTAAGTGTTCATGCATGTAAAACAAAGTCAGAAATTAAGGAATTTAGGAATAAGTGTCACTTTGAAGAGATTTTCTTGCGCAATGCTTCTGAATTCTTTCTGATTCTGTCACTGCTTCATCAATTTTGGCCACTGTTGCACACAGTAGAATAACAGCTGATTAATGTCACATTGGTAAATATTTCTGTTGAATCCAACATTTATATACACATACTTTAACCTACTTTTTTGAAGTATTAACATTGAGTGCATACTTTTACTGTGTAAACGGGGCTCTATCACCGTGCAGGTAAAATGCACAATGGCTAATGCTAACTAGCCATCTCATAACCTGAGCAAGCAACTTGTGTTTGAGAACGCAAGGTAACCAACATCTGCCAAAAACTTGTCTGCTATATTGTGATATTTGTTCCCATGCTCTTAATCCCTGAGGTGCCAACATTCAAAGCCCAGCCACTGCCAGATTTCCACGAGGTGGTTCTGCCAGAGAAGAAGGTAGCAGAGCCTACCAAGGCAGCACCTTTCAGACTGCTCATTGATGAGCGTGGCGCCGTGAAGCAGGACCGCTGGGAGCAGATGGTCAGCGCTTATCTTCATATGTGGATATATACACAATAGAGTGGCTAACCATTTCTTTGAATTGTGTGTGTGTGTAAAATCATACTCCCTGCGAAACCCCTAACGTTTTGTTTTAGGTGAAGGAGGAGCACAAACTCCAGATTGAGGCAGCCACCTTTAAAGCGGGACCAAACGCTGTCATCCACAAGGAGCCATTCATCCCCAAGAAGGAGAACCGCTCAGTTCTTGGTATGTATGACCACATTAGCCTTGTACAGCTCTGCGCTTAACACTTGGTGAGAACCTGGGTCCTGAGACTTCTTAAACTGGGTAATTTTTAACCTCTTAAGGATCGGACTCTGGTTGGGTATGTTTTCCAAGCAGAACTTCGCAAAGTTATCCTCTTGTTACACTGGATCTGAAGCAAGAAGAAACATATGCTTGATATTTTTTTAAAGGAATTACTTGAAATTTCTGGATATTCTAAATTGTTTTTACTTAACTGTACATGGTGAATCTGGCACAAGAGGAAAGAAAATACTTTTAATCTTTCAAATGCATATAAAAAGCCATATTGAGAATGTGTCCTGGAAACCTCCAAGGGAGGACAACATATGTCAAATCTTAGAATGATTAACAGCTGTTGACTATTGTATGCATAATGACTACAAATGTAAATGAGAACTTATTTTACTCACCAATCAAAAACTGGAATGGCCACTCCATACATGGACCCATCTCCGTGCATGGAGAGCTTGCAGAGTCAATCATCCTGTATGTCACTTTCTCTGGAAATCTCTTCCAAAGCATCTAACTATATATATTTTGTTTTAAAAAGCTTTCAGACCATTTAGAGGCATTTTATAAAAGCTTGAAAAATGGTTGAAGTTGAGAAAAATGTATGTTTTGTGTCCGCAAGACACTGCGTGATAGTCTTGATTCGTGGACATGAGTGCTGCGGTTACACTTGTAGGTTTTGGCTTACCAGCATCAACCAAACATGCCTGAAAAGCCCAGCTCATTGGCTGGCTACCTAGGTTACAATGAAGATGGTTTGGTTATGATTTGATGGCTTTACTGTCAATCAAGAGTGCCGTTGTAGTGACTCAGCATGGCCCAGATGTAAATAGACGCAGGCTATGGTCGCACATTATAGTACCGTCATTATGATTTCCCAGTTAAGAAATATGAATCAATGTCTGCGAACATGTAGATAGAATTTAGCGGCTGGAACACCATTTTTGAAGGTTGAATGTCTGGAAATAGTTCTAGTGATTACCGCAAACCACAGTTTGTGAACAAAGTTAGTTTTTGATCGTTTTCACAACATGGTTTATACCAATGCAAATAATGCTCAATTTCATTGCTGGGATCCTTTGGATTATGAATCAAGGAAAGATGGCCGACTGTATTTTTTTTGTCAGACGTGAATGTGTTAGCTGAACGAACTGGTTTGTTTACAATGCACTCGCGTCACATTATTACGTGGCTTGTTATTGTTGTCATAGCTATTGTTAATCAGATTTTGGCTAAATTTGTGATTCTAAGCTTTCTTCACATGTCGGACATGTATATGCAGAGTAAAATCTGAATTTGTGAGCAGTGACTCTAATCCACCTATATTTTGTTGGCCAAAACGTCACGCCGGCAGCACGTTGTTCCTTAAGAGGTTAATGTACTCACTATTTGAGATTCCAATTGGCACTCTAAGGGTTTTGTTTTTAATTTAAATATCCATGCACTGATCTTAGATATGAGGAACTGGGGAATAAACCACTGCTTCACATTTACATGAGCATTGATTGCAGGACACTGGTTTTGCACCCCTAGTCATTTTACACTTTCTTTTACCACCTTCCACAACTATCTCCCCCTAAATACTTATTCACCCCTACACCTCTCCCTCCAACCTCTCAGAAGAAATTAATAATTCCACAGTTCCAGAGGGCTTCCAGCTATCCACTGAACGCCGCGCAAAAGAGCGTGAGGAGTTTGACAGAGTTTTGAGCGAGAAAGAGGCTCTAAGGGCTCAAATGGAGGAACGAAAGAGAAAAGAGCAGGAGGTGCGTGATGAAGAGGAACTCGTCAGGCTGCGCCAAGAACAGGTAACCCCACGGAACATGAACTTTAATGAGTAGTTGTAGATATTCAGCCAGAAGTGACATTTAACTGACTAATGCATTGATGTGGTCAACAAGTGATTAGCAGGTTTTCTGCAGGCAAATTGCATAAGTTCTGTTTATGCATCTCAAGCCCCTCCATTAACATGTCTATTATTCATTGTGTATGATTGAGTTAACCCGTGGTCCCAGCCACCTCTAGAAAATAATGATCCAATTTTTTATCCTTATTTGTGCTCATAAGTCAAAACAGACTGCATTGTCATGGTCCTCTGTCCTTCAGGTCCACAAAGCCCAGCCAATCAGACACTACAAACAGCTGGAGATGAAGAAGAGCAGCGTCTCCCTCACTGTGCCGCAGTCTCCAAACTTCTCTGACCGATTCCGCATGTGAGGGAGCGATTGTGTGTATATAAATGTGACCACTTAGCCATGCTGTTTCTCTGCTTTTGCCTTTCCATAACTGCTTTTAAATTTGTCTCAATTTCTTTTCTTTTTTACAATAAACATGTAAGAACGTGTTTCAGGTCTTTATGTATTTGGAAGCAGGTTAAGACAGTTCTTATTCTCGTGGAACCAAAACATGTGTTAACATATGCTTAAACCTAACATAGTCCGAATGCCTGAACCTTAAAGGTGCTCTTTGTATAACTTGTTTTGTAGTCTTTCAAGTGACCATCTTATAAACACTGTGAACTGTTTCTCTTAAGTAATCTGCTAGTAAGCCAATCACTTTCTATTTTTTTAATCTACTTTGCCCTATGGAGGTTAAATATGTTTGTTTGGCCATTGTGTCACACAGCCAGAACATCTTATTCTCATGTTCTGTTGAATGAACTTGGGCTGCTACTGGATAATTTCTCATGTCATGAACTCTAACTTTTAGCTGCATCTGGCAGCTAGCTATTCTTCCAGGCAATGAACACTCATGATAAGCGGTGAACTTGGCTAGATTTCCTGACTTGCTAATACTGGGTTCACCAAGATAATCAGGCTGATTTTGGGGCAATTTACCCCTTCCGACAATCCTAGGTAGGTCCTGATTTTTTTTTTATCTTGATGGTTCTACTGATTTTTTTCAGATTTTCCCTTTGCGTGAGGTGTTAAGTGTGACCTAACCTGCTCGGAAGAACGTTGGAGCCACCCCGATTGCGAATTGTAAATATTCAACATTCACAAACCTGCGCACGATCTGGAGATTATCACGTGAAACAAAACAATATCTAATCAGAAAGTGAGATGAGAAGACTGAAGCCTAACAAAGGCAGTCATGGCGCATCTTAAAGTTAAATTGATTTGGACAGCAGAGAAGGTGGATCAGCTTGTCGATCTGTGGCAACAGCACAAATGTTTATACGTCAGGGGTGCGATTCTTTCGGATGAATTTGGAAAACCGGCTTTCCTGACCTGAAAATGAGCCTTTCATAAATCATGAATCATTTTGGGGGGGGGGTGTAAGGCACAGCTCGGGGGTGTGACGGCACAACTCTAAATGACCGCTCACCACTTTCAACGATTTTGTGCCTCTGATTCAATTCACTCCGCAAGTAGTCGATTTGTCATGATGGAACTTAACGCAGAGCTCCACCAGAGACTCTGCAATCGTTGCGGAAGTTTGTTCTGACAATGGCACAAAATAAATGTAGAGAGACCTAGTGGAGTTCCTATTTCGTTTTGACAGTTATAATAAATTCTGTAGTGATGTACACTCGCCTGAAGGATTATTGGGAACACCCGTTGAATTTCTCCTTAATTCAATGATCTACTCAACCAATCACATGGCAGTTGCTTCAATGGATTTAGGGGTGTGGTCCTAGTCAAGACAATCCCTTGAACTCCAAACGGAATGTCAGAATGGGAAAGGTGATTTAAGCAATTTTAAGCGTGGCATGGTTGTTGGTGGAAGATGGGCTGGTCTGAATGTTTCACAATCTGCTCAATTACTGGGATTTTCATGCACAACCATTTCTAGTGTTTACAAAGAATGGTGTGAAAAGGGAAAAACATCCAGTATGCGGCAGTCCTGTGGGTGAAAATGCCTTGTTGATGCTAGAGGTCAGAGGAGAATCGGCCGACTGCTTCAAGCTGATAGAAAGGCAACTTTGACTGAAATAACCACTCGATACAACCGAGGTATGCAGCAAAGCATTTGTAAAGCCACAACATGCACAACCACTACAAATAGGAAAAAGGAAGCTACAATTTGCAAGAGCAAACCAAAATTGGACAGTTGAAGACTGGAAAAATGTTGCCTGTCTGATGAGTCTTGATTTCTATGACAATATTAAGTTGTGGTTGTTTCACTTAGTTTTTCCTAATGTATGCATTAAATTTTGACATTAAATTCTTAAAGACTTAGCCCCCTTTATAATGGACTATATTCAAATGTTAATGCATGTAAAAAAATAAATGCAATAAATGTAGCATAAACTTCCATTTGTGCAAGGATTAAGCCTAGATTAAAACATACTTTCCAACTATTTGGAAATGTCATTGACATCTCATTATCATAGACTTGAACGCGCTGTGCAGTGGACAATATTCGAATGCAATAAGCTAAAGAGTGTCTCCGGTCAATTGGATTTTGATTTACCGGTAGGTAAATAGTTTTTACTTTATACACAACATATCCAAATCGATAAATCTATATATTTATGATACAGAGTACTGTGAAATCAGACAATACACAAGTCAAACACAGATCAATCAAACACGGGGGACGGGGGCATTACTGGTAACAACACCAGATAAGACAAATGACAATGTTAATAAATCAAAACATGTCAGACGAAGACCACAGAGGAAAATAATTTGAAAGATTTGATACTTTTGTGTTTTTGAAGACCCAATCATATGCAAATAAGTATCCAATTCAGATTTGAATCCAAAAAAAGATGTGGTTTGAGTTCCTAAATTTACAGTTGTATCTGAAATTTGGCAAGCGGAAAAATTTGATTAACAACAAAGTGATAATGCTTTTCCTTCCCAAAACAAAGTCCATTTCGCAAAATCATACATAATGTGTGTTTGTTCATGGGGCACCAACCTTGTTTTGACAGATGTCTTATTTGCAATGTCTTTGATAAATACTTCATTACCCACAATCCTAAACATCCCACAATGATGCCTCTGGAATTCCATGATGTCATGGAGACAAACTCGTGGTTACCATCATTATTGTGTCATAACCACACGACGGTGCACAGTAGAGAAATTACCATATGGTCCAGGAGAAGCTCGCAGTCAATCGGGGCGATGTGAGGGCCTATCAGACTTTTGTCAGGTGACGTCACATTAAAAAACCCACGTGACTGACAATGACAATAGTCAAAATGAAAAAAAAAAATGAACCCGAATACTTACGAAAAGTTGCTCCTGCTCATAGGCTGATTGACAACTCCTACTCACCCTCTCCGTTTCTGCAAGAGGTAAGATTCGAATGATTCAGATTTCTCTTGGCAAAGCTAAAAGAAAAATTACAACGTTCAGACACGTTGCTCACGTCACATCTACGTTATCACGCTCAGCGTGAGGCTACGCAGTACGCTCAGGTATGATCGGAAAAGTGCTTCGAATTGACTTCAGTTGCTCTCCATATGCATAACTGGTAAGGCTTTGTCCATTCATATACTGTCTATGCCTGGGACAGCTTTATTTACTTTCACGTTTGACATTTGACAGACATTCGGCTCTTCAAATCTCAATAACTCTTTAACAAAACGTTCAATTAATAAATTGTCTTACTTGATGAAAACAGAATGTACAATGTTAGAGTCTTTATTTAGCTTTTATACACCAAGCAGACATATTTGGAATCATGGAGGATGAACTTCACAGTTGACTGTATATACTACGCTCTACTGGAGCAGAAAACAACGAGGCGATCTCAGCGCTGGTAATGAGCGTGTTCAACGTGTCAACATGCAGCTTTCTCTTCCAAATCCAAGCTTCAATATACTACAATGGCTGTACCATTTCTGGGGAAAACGGTATATTTGGACTAAGGGGAAGGTGGAGAAGAAATCAAACCTATTGTTTTTTTTAAACTATTAAAACAGAACAATTAAGCTTCAATAGTGCTTTTATTAAGTCATGACTGTATAAAGTATATATTCTGAATCGGATAAGTGGAGATGCACACCGTTTTTATCCAAATGTATAGAACTTTTCAGCCTCAATAGTCTTTACAGAAATTGTTACATGACTATATAAAGTATTACCTCGACTCAATCACATTTATTTTATAAAAACACTTTTTTAAAACAGCAGTCGTCACGAAGTGCTTTGACAGATCCCCGGCCAAAACCCCTAACAGCAAGCGACCAGTGTTGCACAACAGTGATGATTCATTTTCCTCCCCAATTCCCACCAACCCTGCCTTGTCGGCAGCTCTGGAAGTCCTTGTACAGATATGTGGGATGGCAAGGGGCATGCACATGCTTCATCCAACCACGTTACCTAGCTGCCAATTCTTTTTGCACTGTTCATCCAACATGGAAGCCTTTAATCAGATCCAATATACGGTCTATGGTCAGGTCAATCAAGGGATGATTAATTTCACCCACTATACTTCCACGGTTAAATTTACAGGCTCCTCGTCTGAATACAAGGAGTTGCTTGAGAGCGACTTGGCAAGATTGATAATCTGATTTATCGAACCAAAATCCAGGGCAGCTTTATAACTTGGGATGCCTTATGCAGGAGGTACGGGGACAGTCAGAGAACCCATGGTAAGGGGAAGGTGGAGAAATGAAGGTATTAAATGTGACGTGACTATTACATATGGAGGACCAAGTCTGCTAAAATTAGAAATAAATAAATATATGCATGAATAAAAATATTTATACATAAAAATGTAAAAAATATAATACACTGCTCAAAAAAAATAAAGGGAACACTAAGATAACACATCCTAGATCTGAATGAATGAACCAATCATATGAAATACTTTCGTATTTACATTGTCAGTTTAATGTGCTGACAACAAAATCACGCAAAAATTATCAATGGAAATCAAATTTATCAACCCATGGAGGTCTGGAAATGGAGTCTCACTCAAAATCAAAGTGGAAAACCACACTACGGGCTGATCCAACTTTGATGTAATGTCCTTTAAAACAAGTCAAAATGAGGCTCAGTAGTGTGTGTGGCCTCCATGTGCCTGTATGACCTCCCTACAATGCCTGGGCATGCTCCTGATGAGCAAGCGGATGGTCTCCTGAGGGATGTCTTCCCAGACCTGGACTAAAG
Organism: Umbra pygmaea; assembly: GCA_016801145.1. Classification (NCBI taxonomy): domain Eukaryota; kingdom Metazoa; phylum Chordata; class Actinopteri; order Esociformes; family Umbridae; genus Umbra; species Umbra pygmaea. The sequence continues at coordinate 35,422 of JACXGM010001484.1, forward strand.
CATCCGCCAACTCCTGGACAGTCTGTGGTGCAACGTGGCGTTGGTGGATGGAGCGAGACACAATGTCCCAGATGTGCTAAATCAGATTCAGGTCTGGGGAACGGGCGGTCCATGGCATCAATGCCTTCCTCTTGCAGGAACTGCTGACACTCCAGCCGCATGAGGTCTAGCATTGTTTTGCATTAGGAGGAACCCAGGGCCAACTGCACCAGCATATGGTCTTGTTGAGAATTATATTCTATATAATCATGTTTAAATACAGTTTGAACAGTTTAGAATGGTATTACTAGATGAGAGAGTTATATGGCTATTAGTTGAGGCCTTTAGGAACATTCTAGA